>CAUYTI010126737.1:0-21875 GCA_963575145.1 Galago senegalensis | reverse complement strand
GCCTGTGGTCCCAGCTACTTGGGAGGCAGAGGCAAGAGACTCGCTTAAGCCCAGGAGTTGGAGGTTGCTGTGAGCTGTGATGCCACAGCACTCTACCCAGGGGGACAGCTTGAGGCTCTGTCTCAAAAAAAAAAAAAAAATCTGGAACTCTGTCCCCATTAAACAATGACTCCCTATGGCCCGCCTCCCAACCCCTAGGTACTTGCCATCGATGTTGTATATGGATTTTACTACCCTAGAAACCTTGTGTAAGTGGAATCATATATATTTGTCCTTTGTGGATGGCTTATTTCACTTATCATAATGTCTATATTACTTGGGTGTCCAACCTGTGGCTGATTTTGTGAGGAATTTTTTTGCTTATCTGCGGTGTTAGGTATCACGAAAAGTATACATGGACCTTATTTTTGCTATCAGCTTTCATTAGCGTTTGTATATTTTAGTGTTAGAGTTTGTGTATTAAGACAACTCATTCTTCCAGTGTGCGACAGAGAAAACAATTGAGCACCCCTGGTCTATAAGATCCATTGTTTTTGTAGTATGTGTCAGAAAGTCTTTCTTTTTAAGGCTATATAATATTCCATTATATGCATATATCAGATTTTGTTTATCCATTCATCCATGGATGGACCGTGTTGCTTCCACATTTTTGCTATTGTGAATAAAACTTCTGTGAATGTGAGTATGCAAATACCTCTTCAAGTCCCTGTTTTCAGTTCTTTTGGGTATGTACCCAGAAGTGGGATTGCTGGACCATATGGTAATTCTATTTTTAATTTTTTGAGAACTGCCAAACATTCCCACAGTGGCTGCATCATTTTATGTCCTGCCCACAAGTGCTCCACATCTCTACAGCCTAATCAGCACTATTTTCTGAATTGTTGTTAGTAGCCATCTTAATGGATGTGAAATGGTATGTCATTGTGATTTTGATTTACATTGGAACATTAAGGACATTTTGTGTGCTTGTCAGCCATTTGTATATATTCTTTGGAGGACTGTCTATTCAAAAACTTTACAATTTTTTTTTTTTTGAGACAGAGTCTCATATGTTGCCCTCTGTAGAATGCCTTGGCATCACAACTCACAGCAACCCCAAACTCTTGGGGTTACACAATTCTCTTGCCTCAACTTCCCGAGTAGCTGGGACTACAGGTGCCTGCCACAATGCCTGGCTATTTTCTTGTTGCAATTGTCATTGTTGTTTAGCTGGTCCAGGCAGGGCTCGAACCCGCCAACCTCGGTGCATGTGGCTGGCGCTGTAACCACTGTGCTATGAGTAACAAGACAGCCTTTTCCCATTTTTAAATTGGACATTTTGTTGTTGTTGAGTCTTAAGATTTCTTTACATTGTCTAGATAATAGTCCTTTTTCAGATACATGATTTACAAATACTCTCTCTCATTCTATGGGTTCTTACTTTCTCCCATTCTGTGGGATTTTTTTCTTTTTTATTTTTATGAAGTCCAATTTATCTTTTTTTTCTTTAGTTGCCTATACCTTTGTTGTTATATCTAAGAAATCATTGCCAAATTCAAAGTTTGTTTTATCTCTTACATTTAGGTCTCTGACCCATTTGAGTTTATTTGTCCACATATATGTTGTTCCATGTATAAGGGATCCAAATTTTGTTCTTTTGAATGTGGATATTCAGTTTCCCCAGCACTATTTGAAAGAAAGACTAACTTTTCTCTTTTAAGTGGTCTTGGTACACTTTCAAAAATCATTTGGCCTTGGCTCAATGCCTGTGGCTCAAGCGGCTAAGGCACCAGCCACATACACCTGAGCTGGCAGGTTCGAATGCCAGCCGAGGCCCACCAAACAACAGTGAGGGCTGCAACCAAAAAAATAGCCAGTCATTGTGGTGGATGCCAATAGTCTCAGCTATTTGGGAGGTGGAGACAGAAGAATCACTTGAGCCCAGGAGTTGGAGGTTGCTGTGAGCTGTGATGCCACGGCACTCTACTACCCAGGGCAACAGCTTGAGGCTCTGTCTCAAAAAAAAAAAAAATCATTTGACCTGTATATGAGGGTTTATATCTAAGCTTGCTATTACATTTCATTGGTCTATATGTCTGTCTTTATGATAGCACCACACTAATTTGGTTACTGTAACTTTGTAGTAACTTTTGAAATCAGGAGGTCTGGTTCTTCTAACTTCTTTCTGCTTTCTTAAAATTGTTATTGAGAAATTGTTATTGTTGGCTCTGTGCCCATAACTTAGCAGTTAGGGTGCTGGCCACATACACTGAGGCTGGAGGGTTCAAATCTGACCCGGGCCTGCCAAACAACAATGGCAACTATAACAACAACTAAAAAATAGCCAGGCATTGTGGAGGGCGCCTCTAGTCCCAGCTACTGGGAGGCTGAGGCAACTGAATCACTTAACCCCAAGAGTTTGAGGTTGATATAAGCTGTGACACCACGGCACTCTACTGAGGGTGACATACTGAAACACTGTCTCAAGGAAAAAAAATTGTTTTGATTATTTGGAGTCCCTGGGGATTTTCATAGAGATTGATTGCATTCAATCTGTAGATTGCTTTGGGAAGGTAGTACTGATTTCTTAATAATGAGTTTTCCAACCTAAAAACGAAATATGTGTTCACATTTATTTCTGTCTTTTTCTTTGAACAATGTGATATTACAGTTTTCACTGGACAAGTCTTTCATCTGTTTGATTGAATTAAGTATGAGAGAGAGCGTGTGTGCGCACACGCATTTGATGCTATTATAAAAGGAATCTTTTTTTTTTCTTCTTCTTTTTGAGACAGAGTCTCACATTGTCACCCTGGGTAGAGTGCCATGGCATCATCATAGCTTACAGCAACCTCAAACTCCTGGGCTCAAGTAATCCTCATGCCTCAGCCTCCCATGTAGCTGGGACTATAGGTGCTCACACACTGCCTGAATACTTTTTCTATTTTTAGTTAAGATGAGGTCTCACTCTTGTTCCACTGGTCTCAGACTCCTAAGCTCAAGCAATCTGCCCATCTCAGCCTCCCAGAGTGCTAGGATTACAGGCACTTACCACAATACCCAGCTAATTTTTTCTATTTTTAGTAGGGATGGGAAGTCTCACTTTTGCTCAGACTGGCCTGGAACTCCTGAGCTCAGACATCTTCCTGCCTTAGCTTCACAGAGTGCTAGGACCTGGCCCAATGAAATTGTTTTCTTAATTTCCTTTTCACATTGTTCATTATTAGTATACAGAAATACAACTTAGTTTTGTGTGTTGAGTTTTGAGTCCTATTACTTGGCTGAATTTACTTCCAACAATTTTTTATGCAATCTTTAGGGGTTTCTACATACAAGGTCATTATCATCTATAAACAGATAATTTTGCTTCTTCATTTTTCTATTTTGGTGCCTTTTATTTATTCCCTTTTTTTTTTTATTTTATTTATTTTTATTTATTTATTTATTTATTTTGAGACAGAGCCTCAAGCTGTCCCCCTGGGTAGAGTGCCGTGGCATTACAGCTCACAGCAACCTCCAACTCCTAGGCTCAAGCGAGTCTCTTGCCTCCGCCTCCCAAGTAGCTGGGACTACAGGCGCCCGCCACAATGCCCGGCTATTTTTTGGTTGCAGCCATCATTGTTGTTTGTCGGGTCCCAGCTGGGGATTCGAACCTGCCACCTCAGGTGTACGTGGCTGGCGCCGAGCCCATTGAGAAGATTTAATGCAGCTTTCTTGGTAACAGAACTATCAAGTAATCACGTAATTTTATCAAGTAATCACAAAAATCATTAAGGTATAAAAGGTTTGAATGAAGGTTCAAATTGAGCTGATGGACATATATAGAACTTTACTCTCAACAATATAGATACACATATTTTTCAAAATATGTAAAAAAAGTAATAATTCACCTTATATCTAGCCATAATGTAAGTCTCAGAAAAAAGTCTAAAAGATGTTGATAGCCTTATGTTATGTGCATATATTATGTTACATCATATTACATTTCATTGCATTAATATCGTATCACAATAAAGGAAGTCTAAAAATAAATGAGTTAATTGTTCAGTGTAAAAATATAGAATAAAAGTAAAATGAACCCAAGGAAGTTAGAAGGAAGGAAATACTATGCATTAGAAGCTGTGCAAGCTGACCACCCAACAGACGTAGCAAACTGGTCAACATATGGAGGTGGCCAGCATGAGGGACAAGGCTGCTGTGCTGTCCAGGCCACACACGTGGTGTGTGTCTGGTCTATGCAAATTAGGTCAACTTAGGGAGGTGGACAGTACAGGGAGGTGGTCAGCTATGGAGCTTCTACTGTATATCTAAGAGTAGAAGCGATGAAATAGGAAACAAAGCTATAATCAATAGAATCTTCAAAGCCAAAATTAGGTTCATCTAAAGAACGATGGAATACCCAGACTCTTTGACAAGCTTGGTCAGCAAAAATGAACAATTTTAAGCAAGACAAGGAGGACACAGGGGCAACTTTAGTAGAGACTAAGAAGAGTGACTCTTTGCCAAGATATTACATTTAGAAACTCAAATGAATTGATGTTTTTCTAGGAAGATGACAACATAACTGAAGAGAAAGTTGAAAACTTGAAGAGATTTATAATACTAAAAATTTACTTGGGGCAGTGCCTGTGGCTCAAAGGAGTAGGGTGCTGGCCCCATATGCCGGAGGTGGAAGGTTCAAACCCAGTCCTGGCCAAAAACTGTGAAAAAAAAAATTGGTAGTTTAAAATGTTTATTTAAATTTGTTAATGAAATTTATCTCTTGAGCAGATAAAGAAAAAATGTGATTATCTCAACAGATGCACAAAAACATTTAATAATTCAAGCCTATTCTTTCTGTCTCCATCCCCATCTCTCTCTATCTTTAGCTCTACTCCTGTCTCTCTTTCTGCAAAGCAGGGCTGATAGGAGTAAAGAGTATTTATCAAAACCTGAAAATAGATAAACATAATTATCAATTAAGAAATATTAAAGGCATTTCCTTTAAAATTAGGAATAAGCAAGAGTGATCATTATTATCCTCTCCAACCAGTATTTTACCTGCGGTTGTAGTCAATTTAATAAGTCAGGAAAAATTTTAGATAAAACTATTTCAATAAAAGAAATACATTTATTTAAAATATCGTGGTTTTCTAAGTTGAACAGGGAATATACAAATAGATTATTAGAATTGATAAGAAAGTTCTTTTACGTGGAAGATCTGTATACACAAATCAATTGCATATCTAGACATCAGTCTTAAAAATAGAAAGATACCTATAAGGTATCATTTATCTTTCCAAATGTGGAATATAAATGTCTTAAGACAACAACTATGAGAATGACATGAAGGCTATATTGGCCGATTGGATGATAGTATTTCAGATTGTATATGGAAACAACACACTGTACCCCATGATAGTATTAATGTACACAACTATGATTTAATAAAAAATTAATTTAAAAACATAGAAAGGTACATAGTTTGTCAGGTGGTTGAGTTCCTGAACTCATCCTAGAGAAAAGGGCTGCACACGTCACTGCTGAGTATCAGTGCAGTTACCAGACAGTTGAGGGGAGTACTTCAAAGGTGACCATAGTGACATTCAGCGGTGAGATATGTGGCACTTTTTCCAGTTCATGAACTTGGTTGTGTTGTTGGAGCTGGTACCATTTAGAGAGCCAGGCTCGTGTTCCTTCTCCCTCAGCTGGACGTTGCCTTGGTCAGTCAACATTCCCATTTAGGTACAGAAACCTTATGTGTCCAACTTTATACCCAACCTCACCAAAGTTATTTCCACGATTGCTTTGCTTAATTTTTTTTTTAACTAAAAGAAAATTCAGGAGAAAACATTTAAATCCAATTTCTGAAGTGTCTTCACCTCTTCCTGGTAATCTCAGATTTTCTCAGAACTTTCTTTAGGAGGGAAGGGTATAATCCTGAGGCATTAATTTTGTGGATACAAACATGAGACTTACAGCCACTGAAATTTCTTCTGCAGAGGCAGAAGGTGGTCTGCCATGTGTGCTGATGGGGCGCTTGAGATGTGGAATTAAGATGTGCTGAAAGTGGGAAGACCCGTCAGAATCTGCAGCCAGTACAGAAGAATGGGACTATTTCATTAATAGTTTCATAGCGATTGCATTGTTGCAATGATGCCATGTTTGATATATTGGATTTATTAATTATAATTGTTACCATTGATATCTTTTTAAAAAAACTTGTAAAACTCGAACACTAGAAAATTTAAAGTTATAGGTGTGGCTTGTGTTTGTAGACATTTTATTTCTACTGGACAATACCGTTTATCTCTTAATTTCTAATTGTGAGATTTGGGGTTAGTGCCTTGGTTTCCTCCTTTGTAAATAGGGATGATCACTGCCTCATCAGCCTTTGATGGTTGAGGGCATTCAGTGGAGAAGTCCACCCTTTAAAGCAGTGGTTTGCAACCTTTTTTGTTTTTTTTAATCTGAGGGCGCACTTGAACTTTATAGTTAAAGTGTCTGTGAAATCCTTAAATTATGTTGATCTACAAGAAGAGTAAAAAGAAAAAAGAATATATGTACTGTGCTTTGAACTTCTTTTGGAAGTCATTAATGATCTTAAAAAATTTTCTTGATGTACCTAAGATCCTCTCACGGCAGCACACTGGTTGAAATCAACTGCTTTAAAGATTGACTTGATAAGTGGTAAAGCTTTATAAACTAACACCAAACATTGGGTGATTTTATTTCTTATTTGTAAGTTCATTTTTGTTCCAGCACAGTCCCAGAAATATGAGGAAAAAATAAAGCAAAAAGGGCTTGAAGAAAATTGGCCACGTGGCTGGCACCAGGACCGAGCTCTAGGCAGAGCTTTGCTGTTCGTCTTCCTCATGAGCTTATGCTTTTAAAAGGCATTCTGTGAGCCCAGCATCCTGGTAATGATGCTGCAATACAGCACAGAATTGTAAAAATGACCATGTAAGCTGAAACAGTGCAATGTGATCTTAATAATCCATGAGAAAAATTATGATGGTTTTGTGAACTTTAAAATTTTTTGTCAAATCATTAAAATTTTTTAGTATTGCTTATAAAAGCATAGTAAAATGGAAAATAGTAAAAGTAATATTTAGTTAGTTTAATTTAAAACATTAGAAATACTTAATTCAAAACATCAGAAATCTTGATACAGAGAAAAAGGAACTCTACTGCACTGTTGGTGGGAGTGTAAATTAATACAGCCATTGTGGAAGACAGTCGGGGGTTCCTCAAAAAACTAAAAGTACAGTTACCGCATGATCCAGCATTCCCACTTATGGGTTTAGATACAAAGAATTGGGATCAGTATGTCTACACTTGCACATTCATTGGAGCACTGTTCACAATGGCTAAAATATGGAATCAACCTGAGAGTCCACGAGCAGATGAATGGTGAAGAAAATGTGTTCTATAAAACACGTAATGGGGCTTGGTGCCTGTAGCTCAGTGGTCGGGGCGCCGGCCGCATATACTGAGGCTGGTGGATTTGAACTCAGCTGGGACCTGCTAAAACAATAATGACAACTGCAAAAAAAAAAAAAAAAAAGCCAGGCATTGTGGCCTGCAGTCCCAGCTACTTGGGAGGCTGAGGCAAGAGAATCTCTCTCTTTTTTTTTTTTTAATTTTTATTTATATATATATTTTTAATTTTTTTATTGAATGGTAACTATGTACAAGAGAATCTCTTAAGCCCAAAAGTTTGAGGTTGCCATGAGCTGTGATGCCATAGCACTCTACTGAGGGTGACATAGTGAGACTCTGTCTCAAAAAAAAAAAAAAATACATAATGGAATACTTTTCAGATGTACAAAGAGAGACATGATGTTTTTTGTGACAGTGTTGATCAACCCTTAGGACATACGCTAAGCAGCATGAGTCAGGCACAGAAAGATAATACCACGTGCTATCTCCTGTGTGTGGAATCTAAAATAACAGAACGCCTAGGACTGGGAGTGGAGCGGCGGTTCGTGGAGGCTGAGGAGTGGGGGAGATGGGGAGATGTGTCAGTGAGGAGGAATAAACAGTAAATACCTGAAGAGGTGCCAGTTAGCTTGAGTCCCCCACTTTCCATGGCATCCACGTATGTACGAGTGTCACTTCATCACTCTGTACCCTCAAAGGGTTAATGTATATATATGGTTAATCCTTGAACAATGCAGACTCGTACTGTATTGGTTTTCTTATATGTGGATTTTTTAAGAAAACACAAATTGAAAATGCAGTGTTTGTGGGATGTGGAACTCTGGTACACGCAAGGCTGACTTTCCGTACACTTGGGTTCCACAGGCTTGGGTGTAGGACTGATTATCTATGCGTCTCGACCTTGGGTTGATCCTACAGTCAGTCATTTGAATATCCATGGGACAACTATACAACCATGATTTGTTGATATCCAATTTAAAAACTCTTATAATTTTGAGATTCAAAGCATTTTATTTACTTGTTACAAATCGTACGGAGAGTAATTTGCTTTGCGCAGGGCTGACAATATGGAGTGAGCATCTTCTCCTTTCTAAGTTTGGATCAGCTTCTACCATTTTATCTTTTGCCTCTAAATGTCGTGAAATATCTTTAAGAGTTCCTTCAGGACATCATCCTCTTCCTCGTGACCGCTTGCTCCGTTTGTGTTAAGTTTTTCTTCACTAGTTCCCACGGCTGTGGACCCAGAGTCGGCGCACTGCCTCCCTGCCAGCACTCCCAGGATCACCTGTTTTTTCGCAGCTCCATTTCCGTCCCATTCACGGTTCATTTCCAGCACCAAGGCCTTCCCTTTCTTTGCTTCACTTTCACCTTGCTAGGCCTCTTTCCTTCCTTCCATTGTCCATCTTGTGAGCTGTCACATGGGCTTAACCGCTGGGAGACGAGGAGGCAGCACAGCTTGGATTTGTTGTCTGCTGGTGGAACAGCTGATGCTCAGGGACCCATCATGACTGGATGTGAAAACCTGATGTGTGGGTCACTGAGCGTACGTGTTATTTGCATGGCAATTAGTGGATTGAATAGTCAGTGGCCAAGTGTACACTTTTAGCAGTTACTCACAGTTAACATATGGTGGTAACTCAAACTTGACCTACGTTATTGAGGGCACTGTTGTTATTTAACCACATGCCTTTCAGGACTGTGCAGGGCAAGGCGGCCTGTGCTAAGCATGCTTGGAAGGTTGTTACTTGGGAGAGACACGCCTAGCCTTCAGTCTTTGTCTTGTGTCTGTGGTCTAAGCTGAACGACCACGTTCCCATTTGCAGTCCTCAGGTGCTGTCTTTTGAGCACTGCGGGTGTGCAGGAGAGACAAGCAGGGGGCACTGGCTGGCCATGCCGTGCGCACAGTGTCCATTCCATGCTGGGGGCTCTGTGCTGGGCTCTGGCATGTTTGCTGGCAGCAGCAAGTTCCTTAAATTGCTCTCATTTTTGGCTTTTGGCAGCTAACTTCCCAGCATATTTTCCAAACCACTGCTTATACAATGTGCACAAGGTTTTAAAGTCACTTCTCCCTTGCACAAGTTTCCACTCTCTTGATTGCTGGGATACACACGCTGTCAGGAGCATCAGGTTCCTGGGATTGGGACATGGTGCCTGCTGTGGTGTGCCAAATGGGACAGTCCCTTTTCTAAATAGAACAATCAACTAATGGGCACAGTTTAAACTTGTATAGTTGCTCCTTAATTATTCAAAGCATGTTTCATCAAAGCTAGTTCCATTTCTCATCATCTTCTTTCTTCAGTGTTTTTAACTGACCTGGGAATTACCATCCTCTGGAGGGTGTGTTATAGTTTATTTAGCACTGGATGCTTTTGCCTGGAGGGTTAAATTCCACCTCAGAACTACTTCAACCAGAAGAGAGGTGTAGTCAGGAGAGGTTCATGACCTTAAGAGTTTAAAAATTGTTTTTAATCCTTTTGAGATGTGTTGCCATTAAATACATTAAATAGTTTTAACAAATAATACATTTGCTTAAGAAATCCAAAACACTTTTTATAAAGGAGCTCTCTGGCTCCCAGTGGTGATGGGAACCAAATATTTATTGAGCTGGGAGTGTGCCAGGAGCTTCACGTACTGCCATGCACATCCCTCATTGTGATCTTGTAGGAAAGTTGAGTAAACTAAGGCCTAGACAGGTAAGTAAAGATGCCCAAGATCTTACATATGTTAGATGTTAGAACTGGGTTTTGATTTTTAGTTTGTATGATTTCATAATCCTTACACTTTCTCATATAGAAAAGATTGCAGATGGCTGCCATGCTGGCCACCACTCTGCTATCCTCATACCATTACAGACATCACTGGCTGATAACCTATTTATTCTCCCTGCCTTATGCCATGGTGCTGGCCAGGAAGATGTCGAATGGTACTCAGAATGGAAAACCCGTCTCACTCCCTAAATGAAAGGTAATGTGAGCAAAGAGATTTTAGGGATGTTTTTTCTAGGGAGGCTTTGGCCATTCCTGCTGACATTTTCTTATGCCCACTATTTCTATATTAGGGGCAGCAAGAGAGAGCTAAAGTGTTCCCTGTGGAATAAGCCACAGACAGAGAAGAAAACAAGAAATTATGAATTTAAATCCTGTGTGTTTAGCCAGTGTCTTGGTTTAGGTTTTCCTAAAAGCAGGTCCTTCTACAAGGACTTGGGGGCAGGAAGGTGACCCAGGAAGCACTGGGGAGGGAATGAGGTAAGACCAGCCGGGTAAGGGCTGATAAAAGGTGCATTTTTAGGCAGAAACCTGCAGTGAACTGTGTGGGCCCGACCCTAGTGGGTGTCTCTGTGACACTGTGTTGTCAGGCCTCGGAAGTGTCCCATGAGCGGCAAGGAAGCTGGGGTGTTCATCCAGCTAGTCTGATCCCCTGTGGGTTGAGAGATGCTTACATTGCTCCCCTCTTCCAGAATTAAACCTCCTACATGTCTCAGTTGTGTCTGTGCTGGGGCTGGAGAAAGCCGTGTGGCTGAGGAGCTAGGGGACGTGAGCCTGCAAGTTGGGGAGCTGAGGGTAGCACACTGCACCATGGCAGCCAGGTTACCCACAGGGTGGACAGAGGGCTGCATTCGTATTCTTCTCGACTAGCTGATTCTGCTGGGGATTCTCCGTGGTGGTGGGCAGAGCCTTAAGTTGGTCCACTTTCCCCATTTTAGAAAGTCCCTGGGATTCTGTATGTTCTGAACAGCATCTGATGCCCTGGGATGTATAGACCTCAGATGGCCATCTACATTCTCAGTGGTTGCAGCCCTGATAAATTCCTTGTTGTCTTTTACAGCCATCTTGGGCAAACATTGCTCCTTTCGACCCATTGGTCTATGTCAGCTAGAGTGAACATTGATCCAGACATCCATGGCATTGAGACTAAAGAGGTATTGAGGCCAAAATAACTAGCATTGGAGTTATTTTGAAATGGAGCCAGTCTTTCAGCACTAGAAAGGGCAGATACAAGCCGGGTGAACTCAGATAACCCTTGTATTGGACAGACCCTTTGTTTTGGGCTCAGAAAGTATACCAGCAGTTGCTGGTAGCGAAATTTTTGCCACCCAGGCTCGAAGTAAGAAGACAAATGTGGTGGTGTCAGAGCAACAGTGTATTTGCGGTCACGGGTGCTAATTAACCCAGACAGCTGATTTTAATCGTTGCTGTCATCTGTTGAACTCAGCTAGCTGATGGAGTGGTTCATGTTCATCTTTTCCAATAAGCAGATATTTAAAGCTGTCCCCCACCCCACCCAGCTTCTTTTAGCTTAAAAAAAAAAGAAAGTTTAAAATTGAAACAGGGGTAGGCATTTTCCAGAAGCTCCTTTCAATGTCCCTTCAGCAGTCTCGGAAACTGATTGGTAGGTGACTTCGACTCTTTTTCTTCTAGTTTGTAGCACAGAAGAAAAAAGTTGGACACCCCTGCCTACATGTTGGCCACCTCTTTGTAAAATTTTGCAATGAATATTTTGTCAAAGTCTTGCTGGATTGTGCAAACTAAGCAGAGAGCAGCTCCATGGGCCTCATGCAGCAACTTTTCATGGGTCCTCCAGTCGGGTGTTCAGGATGGTGGGGGTGGGGGTCAGCTGCATGGGTCTAGAATTAATGTGTCCACAGCTCTGGGCTCAACTCCATGGAAAGGTACAGAAGAGGTGGTGCTTGACTGCACAGCCTCACGGCAGGAGCTGGGTGTGCACCAACACCTAGGTCATTATGCAGTAGGCACTTGGCCTCGTGGAGTGAAGCAAGGTCATGTGGCAGCATGTGGCAAATCCTGGACTTGAGGGCTTCCCCTGGGATTAGGCAACAGAGCTGCTCCTGACACGCCCAGGCAGCAGCCAGGGTGGCCTCATTTACAGAAGGCAGCCGGTGTTGTCTCTGTGGTCCATGGGCTTCTCTGCTTCTCTGCTTTTTCCCACAGGAATAGGTGGAGGAGGGACAGACATAAAACTTCACATCCCCCGGGGTCTGTTAGGGTGAGCTGGGGCCCTGGCCGTGTCCTGCAAATTTTAATTAGTGACCCACCATGCTGAGTGTAGGTGAGTAGCCAGTCTTGGTCGCAGGGGTCAGTCATTTTCAGGGCATTTTCATTTCAAGAGAGGCACAAAACTGTTTGTGACTCCAGGGTCTGATAGTGGGGTGCGTGCACATGCATGTGAATCCCCTGCCAAGCCTCACCCTGGCACAGTCCTGCTGTTCCCCTGGGGGCCTGAGCTCTTCAGAGCAGTCACATCAGAGTCCACGAGGTCCAGCATGCTTGCCTCTGATTGCTTCATAGGTGGGGACTTTGAGTCACTAGCGTCTTTGCCCGTGGGAACTGCTTCTCTGCACCCTCCAGACCCAGGAAGATGGGCTCAGGGTTGACCAGCAAGGGACTTCCCGGGTTTCCCATCACTGGGAACCCACTGTGCCCAACTCAGTCCAGCAGGAAGAGCCCAGACAAGGATGCAGAAGCAAGGTGCTCACCTGTGAGACAAAACAAGATCTGACTGTCTTGATATTCCTGGGCTCACCGTCCTTCTCCTGTGGCCAAGTCAGGGTGCATGTCTGGTCTCCATCACAGGGCCTGGTGAGGGATAGCAGGGAGCGCGGAGGCTGTGGGAAGTGCAAAGGGACTTTCCCTGCCAGGTGCAGGTAGACGCTCCTCTCAGAGCCAGTGTCATGGCTGTCGCGCTCCTCGGGCCCTGTCTTCTCGTGATGGAAGAACAGAGCAGGAGACCGGTTGAAGTGGCAGAGTGAAAGCTTGCTCTTGGAGGGGTGAAGAGCAGGTGCAGGTCCCCACTGTCGCCCTGGGTTTCCAATCAGCAAGCAATACAGGGTGTCCCAAAGTTGCCATACATTGGAAAAGGGGAAATTGTGGCTGATTTGTACTTTTTTTTTTTTTTACAAAACATTCATTGCAAAATTTTACGCTTACCAAATATTCTCTATAAGGGGTGTCCAAGCTGCCGCGGGCTAACTATTTGGGGCCTGTTTTCCTTATTTGTGGTGTCAGACATCACAGAAAGTATGCAGGGACCTTTTCCTTTGCTCATCACCCTTAGTGTTTGTGGGTTCAATGTGTGACCCAAGACAACTCTTTTTCTTCTAGTTTGTAGCACAGAAGAAAAATGTGGGACACCCCTGCCTACCTGTTGGCCATCTCTTTGTAAAATTTTGCAATGAATGTTTTGTAAATAAAGGTACATTTAGCTATAATTTCCCATTTTTCCATGGATGGCAGCTTTTGAGACACCCTTAGTCCACTCCAAAAGAGGTAGCAGTAGGCTCACATCCCAGCAGGCGGTGGCACTGGGGTCTCTGTTCATCCCTTTTCTCCTGTCTGGTCTCTCATCCTTCCTGATCTTGTCACTTCTCTCTGTCTTTTTTTTTTTTTTTTTTTTTTGGACCTATGGGGATGTTGTCTCCTTCCTGCCGTGGGTGGGGGCAGTTTCCCACCTTCTGTGGTCAGACCGGGATGTGTTGTGGTTCCTCTTGTGGGGTGGGGGAGGAACCGTAAGGTGCAGAGTGCCCCATGTTACTTCTGTTCACGCCTCCCGGTGCTGCTGTGGAGTGCGTTCTCTGACTCAGCATCCTGGTGGTTTGAGTTGCTGGCTTTCGTGTTTTCTCTGCTCACATCTCACTATTCTTCTGCTAACCTTCTGCGACACAGCTTACTCCCCTCATTCACATGGCTGGTTCCCTATTCCCTCAATTCACGTCTCACATTCCCACCCACCCTGACATAAGCATGATATGACCTCTGACCCATGTCTCCAGATCTTCCAGATTTCTAAGAGAAGCTGGAAATCTGGCTTTTTTATATGAAGCTGGGGAACTTTACAACATAGTGTGAACAAACTAAAGGTGCCTGTGCCTGGTGTGGCCCATCGAGGCCTGCAGCCAGTACATTTAGGGTGCCCCTTTGGGGTGCTGTTGCCCAGGCAGCCTCATGTCCATCCACTCCTTCCTGGGATGCCAGAGCCTGGTGCGGTCACCCCACATGCCCCAGGTGCTCCTCGCTGTATCCTGGGAACCCCATTTAGTCTTCAGTGAGTAAAGCCTCAGGGAGAGAGTGCCCTGGGGGGACACTGCTTGCTGTCCTGGTCTTGCATTTCTGAGAAAGCTTTCCAGGCAGCCTGGTGGGGGGCACAGTCTGGGGGAACAGAAGCAGTGAATCCCGGCTCAGTGGAGTCTGCTATTCCTCAGCAGTGAACTCAGCCGCTTCCCTCCCTCTTTAATAAATCCAGACTCTTGTGGCTTGTACAAGCGTGATGACAAGCAATGATAACTCTTAAGCAAAAGGAAGAATTTTTTTTGTCTTCCTGACTCATGCATTTTAGTGTGGGGAATCTAGTCAGGATGGCCACAAATATCTCCTGGAGGTGGAAGGCGAGATTCTGGAGGACACAGAGCCTGGGCTTGGAGGACTTTGGGAGAGGGTTTCCCTGGATGTGTAGGTGTCTCGAGGCTAGCACGTGAGGGTGAGTTCTGGAGCCGTCTCCCTGGTTTCAGATGCTGGCTTCATGGATTACTGGCTGTGTTACCTGGAGAAAGTTACTAAACCTCTCAGTGCCATACTACTTTCATGTTTAAATGCAGAAATAATGATGATGATGATGATACCTACACGCAGAGTTGTGCAAACCAAAGCTGCTATGTATAAACCACTTACTGTGCTATCTGGTACATATAACAAACAGCCATCAGGGGCTTGCTATTATTAATTATTCCCATGCTATACACAGAAGAAAGGGTACATCTGTCCTGGCCTTTCCCAGAAGTACTAAATGCCTTTGATTCATGGGCTGGATATCTGCAGGCAACATTTTCAAGGAAATTCATCGACTCTCATTACCTACCCACCCTCCCTGACCCAAGCGGGCCTGCATCTCACATCCACAACTACCTCATAAAGCCATGGATCCTATTGTCCCTCTGCCAAGGGGCCTCAGGAGAGTCGAGTGGCTAATTCCTGGTGACCCATTAGTTTAACTGTTTGGCCTGCCAACAGCTGCTGCCCAAGATCTGCTCTGCTGGGGGATGGAGAGGTGTTCTTTTCAGGGCCATTGTGGCTGGGTTGCCCTAACACTTGTCCAGCTGAGCCTGTGCCCTGGCTGAAAACAGAAGATGACCAACAAGATGTAGTGTATTGCTGAGAGTGAAGAGTGGATGTCCACGGATGTGTGCTCAGCTGCACACATGTTCATCTTTATCCTCTCCCTGTGGTCCTAAGCACGGGCAAGGAGCAGCCACAGTGCTGCTGGGGGCCCAGGCACACCTGGGTTCAAGGTCAGATGGAGCCACTGGCTGGCACATGGCCTTGAGCAAGTGATCGTCCCAGGGCTTCAGTCAGGTTCCTGAGAAGAGCCAGAGGAAGTCTATGCATGTAACATGGGAACAGGAGCTGAGTGCTGGGAATGCACGGGCAGGTGTGATGTGCTGTGGGCATAAAATTAAGTGGCTTTGGGAGACTTAGTATGAAAAGAGGAATGCGAAGTAGATCATTAACATTTTTTGTCTATACAATGGGCTATTATGTAGCATAATATGAATAACAATAATATTATTATTATCTACATTGTAGAATAGAGTTAATGTTCAATTCCAAAAAGAATAGAATACTAATGCATGCTGGAATGCATTTTTGGAATGGAAACTAATGCATCATGCTAAGTTTACTATGTCATTCAACAAAGACCACAATTCCACGTGTTTGACATCATGTGCCAAACAGGCAGATCCATGAGCCGAAAGCAAATTAGTTATCACCTTGGGGGCCAAAGGGGAAGCAGTGAGTGGCTGCTAATGGGTGCAAAGTGTCTTTCAGGGATGACGAAAATATTCTAAAATTAGGTTATGGGGATGGTTGCACAACTCTGTGCATATTCTAAAAGCCATTTAATTACATGTTACATGGGTGTATTTTATGGTTATAACAGTTATATCTTAATAAAGCTGATAAAATAATTTTTGTAATTATAACATGTTGAGATGATAATATTTTGGATCTGTTGGGTTAAGTAGAATATATTATTAAAATAAGTTTCCCCTGTTTGGGCTTATGTTTTTAACATGTCTGCTTGAAAATCTGGAATTGCCTGCGTGGCTCACGTTATATTTCTGGTGGACTGCTGCACTGTGCCCTCGCTGAGGGCCTTCCTTGCTCCAAAATTCTATTCTTCCATGAAACGATCCCCAGGTTTGGACTTCTGATGACTCATCTGGCATCATGGCTAATACCCAACTTGAAAATGTTCATTTGGGTCTTTTTAATAACCATTTGCAAAAATAGGTTCTTAACAGGAAACCCCAGGAGAAGGTACAGAGGTACCTAAGGTGAGCCTGGGACCTGCACTGCCACTCTCCCTGCCCCCCCGAGCGCCCAGAGTCATCTTGTAACCATGGATGGGCCTGTTTTAAAAATTTGATAGTGTGAGCCTGAACAGTGGTTTCCTTAATGGACCCTGCTCTTGGAGGGGTGACTCTGAGACTGGAGGCCTAGAAGGACAGAGAGTGAATCCCCAGCTGGTGTCAGCCAAGCCTGGGTACCCGACTTTCTCACATCATCTATGGAGACCAGGAGAGTACTTTTTAATTCCCAAAGGGCTCAACATGAAAACATAAATCTTGGTCTCCAGTTGCACCTTTATGGAGGGCTGAAGATGATCTCAGAAGGCATTTTTTTTTTTTGCAAATTTTTTGTCAGGGGCTGGGTTTTAACCCACCAACTCCAGTATATGGGGCGAGCACCCTACTCCTTTGAACCATAGGTGCCACCCTCAGAAGGCATCTTTTTACTTGAGTCTTCCTGCAGGAATTATTTATGGAACATTCCTTCTGTTTCCTGCTTTTTCCTGGGTGCTATAGGGAAGTTCAGAAGTCTAAGTCATATTCCTTTGCAGAGAGGCCTGACTCCTGCAAGAACCAAGCGGTGTCAGTGTCCGTGAAAACAAACTCCTGGATGTGGTGCTCCACTGTGAGGACGAGCCTTTCTCCTTTATTTTTTCTGCCTGCTTCTTCTTTTTTTTTGTTGTTGTAAGAGATTTAAAATTTACTCTTAGTTATTTTGAAATATACCCTTGCATCACTACCCAGAAGAACAAAAATCATTTTACCACAAAGACATTTGCACCAGAATGTTCATTACAGCCCAATTCATAATTTCTGCCTGCTTCTTAGAGGCTGGCAAAAGTCTGAGCCCTGGGGCTGTGAGCCGTTGTCAACCTCTGCGTTGGTCAGCCCCTGCGTGGGGTAAGGCCCCGTTGGGAATGTGGCTCCTGGACGATTTTACATCTCTTTCTACCTCTGTTCATTGAAGACACTGGTGTGTCTTCTGAAGGCCTCACCTCCTCTCACAGTTCTTGACTGGCTTTGTTTAAAACCACTTTTAACATTTTCCCAGAGAACAAGGTAAAAGCAAACTGCTTTGTGTCCTCGGCATCTTTTAAACTGATAATTAGATACACAGAGGAATAGGAACAGAAGCAGTGGTGACACGGCACGTCTAGGAGTGAGCCCTCCTGTGGCTTTTCCACTAGGTATAAACTTTTCAGAGAACTCCGGAGAAGAATGAGCAGGTGTGGACCTTGGCAGGGTGAACAGTGCGAGATAAGGCCACTGTTTTCAGAAGTCAGTGTGGTTTGCAGGACATTTAAGCAAACTGTGTTGAGGCCCGTCTTGTTCTGGCAATAATTCACCAGAGAAATGAGCCATTTCACCAGTAGATTGCCATTTTAATATTAGCACAGGGATAGGCCATATTTCGCAATGAAATTAGAGTCAGGTGAGTTTTCCAATAACAGGGATGTCTGGAGAAAGGATTGAAAATAGAGCTGCTTGGAGATAATTCGCCTCTGAGCCATTATTTCATGAATCTCCTAGGAGAGGACCTTTGCTGATGGGTTTTACCTTGGAGAGGGAGCCCCCCAAACCCCTCTGCTGAGAAAAGGAGATGACAGTGCGGGGATGCTCTGGCGCCAAGGCACAGGTATCTCAGGAGTGAAGGCCCCAGCAGGCTTGGGTCTGGGCTGCTGCAACCTGCCTGACACCACCAGGGCATTTTTCCTTTTTGTTAATAGTGGATGTTTATGATGTGCTTGGCCATAGAACTGGTGCCGTGTCGCTCTGGCAGTGACAGTTCGGACCCCAGAGGCCTTCAGGCGTGGAGGCAGTCTTGCAGAGCACTGCTGAGTGACAGCACCCACTGTAGTTTGGAGCCAGCCAGGGTGCTCTGGCCACTCAGCTGGATCCAGCCACATCTGGAGGGGTCACGGAGCACCTGGGGCCTGGTCACGCCTGTGCGTTGGTCCTTATTTATGTCACTCCCTGCTATTTCCAGAGGGTGTGATTTATACTGACATAGCAGGGAGACACCGACAACATTACAGGGTGTCCCCCAAATCACCCCCAAAGTTGCCAGACCTACCCACACAAAATTTTACGAAATGTTTACAAAGTATTTTCTACATGTTGGCCACCTCTTTGTAAAATTTTCTAATGAATACTTTGTAAAGAAAGCTATATTTAGCTATAATTTCCCATTTTCCCTATATGTTGTGGCTTTGGGGTGACTTTTGGGACTCACCATATTTCCCCTCTCAGTGTCGTATATGAATATGTTCAACCATATAGAAAAACTGAAAGGTTTGTACAGTGGGCACTCAAATACCCACTGCTGGGATTTCTCTGTTAACATTTTGCTATAGTTAAAGCATTTTTTTCTTGCCATGGGGAAATATTTTTGATGTCCTTGTCATACTTTCTTTTTAAAACACCAGCCATAACCCTCCTGTGTCTGAGACAGAAACAGTGAGGGGACCACATGAAACACTGAGGTGAAGTGGAGGAAGACTCCAGGGGTCCTGACTTCAGGTAGAGGCAGCAGGAGCTCCAGGGAAGCTCTCGGGAGAGGGGGCGAGGAGGTGGGCAGCCAGGCCTGGTGCCACTGCCTGAGGGATCCCCATTACTCTGCCAGGACAGTGCTGAGATGACTTTGGACTAAGTGCTGCCTGTAGTCTGACCCAATGCTGAGAGTTGACGAATGGATGTGATTTTGGCGAGTTGCTCTGCTGAATTCTCTCGCTTGGGGAGTGAGTATAACAAGCTGGAGGGCGTGAGGCTGTTGTGAGATTAAGTACTGAGGTGCAACTACAGTTGTCCCGACCCTCCCTGGCATGAGGTCAGTGCACCCAGACGACATGGCTGGTAATCTCACAGGGCGTGGACATCGCTGAAGTTAGATCTGTATTGTATTTAGAAATAGTAGTAGCAGCAGCAATAGGAGTTGTAAACTTATGGAAACCTGAACTGAAGACAAACTGAGCAGAGGTAACACATTTCTCAGTTCACCACTTGTGAACCTGTGTGAATCTGTGGCAGGAGCTACTGCGTTTGTCTTTGAAAAAGAGAATTTTCTGGTTTATTGCTTCCTGTGAAAGATGGAAGCCATGAGACCACTACCCTCCTCTGTGACCCTTTGCTGAGGGCGTGGGACATCATTGTCATCAGTACCATTTGCAATGTAGGACACGGTTATGGTGTGCCGCTCTCCTGGGCTAGGTGACGCCTGCTGACACGGACGGGCACGGTCTTACTTGGACTTCCTGTTTACCATCTGGCAGCAGACAGCCTGTCACCAGAGAGGATGGGATCAACTTGACTCACAGAGTCAATGTGTATCTAATTGAAACCAAATCATGGTGGCCTTGGATGAAGGGGATGGCAAGGGAAGGCTTTCCATGGCACTTCGAAGCCGCCAGTCCTTTATGGGGCTCAGCAGGTGCTTTGGGCTTCCTGGTGCCTTTCCTGGCTTCACCGAACCTCTCTGAGGCAAGGAATCCTCTCCGAGAGCTGGGGGTTCATTCATCCTCCCTCTCCATCCCCCTCCACTACTATATGATAGAGCTGAGGGATGCTAGTGCTGGCTATTGGCCTCCCCTGGTGAGCACAAGGTGAGAACGTGGCTGGTGTTCTCACGCTGCACATGAACATGATTTGACCTGATGGATGATGGGCCCTGAAAAGGGAGACAGGGACTTTCTGACGACCATTCACTGCCCTTATTAAAAACTTTTGTGTCCAGAGAGGCTGGCATTTGGAACAGTCCCCAGGTATGTAGGGCCAGCTTCTAGAAAGAAGTCCCTGCAAAGGTGAGGATGTACGTGAGGAGGTACTGGTCAGAAGGTTGCAGAACAATGATCTGAACCAAAGTCCACAGTTCTCCTGACAATGCTTATGTCTTCTTAATGGATGGCTTAATCTGACACATCGGTCATGAAGCTTCATGCTGTCAAAGATAAAAAACATGCACAATGCTTAATGCATTTCGAGACTCAGCAGCAGATGTTGAAGCTGGTGGGACCAACAGACCAGTGATGTCATCAAAGAAAGGGAAATGAGAGAACATTTCAACATCCCTTCCTTATACTAGTTCAGCCCAAAGCCGTCTACGCCATGGTAGCAAAATGGCTGCAGTAGCTCCAGGCATTGCCTCTTCACACAGTAGGACAGAGAAACAGAGTCTCAGCAGCTTCTGTCCCAGAGCCACAAGCAAACCTCCTCTCACATCTCACTGGCTGGAAAGGGGTCATTTGCCTCTTCCTGAACCAACTGCTTTGGCCAGGGAATGCCCAATTCTGTTAAAATAATGAGTAGACCACCCCAGGAGTTGAGGTGGGGTCAGGCCATTTATTTTCTATAACTTCTTGTGCTATACAGCGGGAAGGGGTCTTGAGGGAAGGACGATGTCCATCATGTCCACCCTGGGGACATTTACTGGCCCCATCCATTCTACAGTGGCTGCTACTGTGACTGCCACTATGATTTCTAGATACAGTGCAGGTATAACTTTCGTAGCGTCTATCCCGTGAGATTATGTGCTGGGCACTGTACAAAGGCACATGGGTACTTGTATTTATATTTGCCTCCTCCCCACTTGCTTGCTGCCCCGTGGGCGGCTGGAACAGATTCCAGAAAAGATGGACACACTCTTCCTTCCCAGAATCCTTCGCTCTCTTGCCCCTTGGCCTCTGGGTGTGGGTCCCTCTGTTGACTGCTGTCCGTGCTCCTGCTTCCTCCACTTTTAGAAACAAAGCCTTTCCTTTCCTTTCCTTTTTTCTTTCTGGCTCCCTGTCAGAGGACTTGCCCATCTTGACTGGTGGTGGCTGTGATGGACGGGGCAGCTCACTGTATTCAGAAGAGAAAGGTCTACGTGGCTTTGGGAAGGGGAATGTGGGCTGGAAAGAAAAGAGCAAAAACAGAGAGGGATGAGAAGCCCCCGGCTGGGGGCATGAAGCAGATCTTAGACACTGAGTATTGGTTATTGTTTTCTTTTTTTTTTTTTATTATTTTATTAAATGATAGCTGTGTACATTAATGCAAACATGGGGTACAGTGTAGTGTCTTCACACAGATTTTGACATACTTTCATCAAGCTGGTTCACATAAATTTCATGTTATTTGCATA
>CAUYTI010126731.1:0-18456 GCA_963575145.1 Galago senegalensis | reverse complement strand
TCAAATGCATGCATATTTATTGGAAACTTTAAAATATAATAATAATGAAAGGAAGTCTCACAATCAAATGATGTCCCAGGAATTCAACAGAACTATTAAAAATTAAATAGTGCTCTTCTTCTTCTTCTTCTTCTTCTTCTTCTTCTTCTTCTTCTTCTTCTTCTTCTTCTTCTTCTTATTTTTGGCTAGAATGTTCAATTTCACAACAAAGCATAGTCTTAAGAAGTTATGGTTCTATAGCCAGTTGTTTCAAAGAGGAAATGGATAAATCTTTATTCAAGAAAATACATTAAATCTTGTTAAGAATAGTGAAAATCGGCAGTGATTGACCCATGACACACTTCTATCTTCCACTAGCCACTCCCTCAGCTCAGCATGATGGATATTCTATTCCTGTTGAATGCAGCCAAAGATACAGGGCTCCCTCCGCACCAGCCTATGACTACACTATCTTCCCAGGAACAGCTCCAAACAGTATTTCATGCAATATAAAAACCCTATCCCAGGAAAGAGCAGCTGAAGGACTTGGTGTCTCTTCTCCCACAAATATCCCATTTATAAAGATAGTGGTTGCAGGCAAGAATCCTGGGCCCCAATCACTCTGGCCCCAGCTTGGTGGTAGGATGGATGTTCCACACTGGGAGACTCCAGATAAGAAGACAAGAGATTACTGCCACACGTTCCAGGTTTCCACTTACAAGGCAAGGTTTTCATGCCGAGACGAGCTGGCCACTTGTCCTCAACTTCAACTCCCAAATAGTGACAAAGAGGTTTTGTGCAGGAGTTTAACAGAGAGCTCTGTAGTAATCCCCAAGAGAACTAAATTTATCTGGAACAGAGTTTGGAGAAGTGTAAGCCTATGAAACTGTTGAACAATAGAGATTTTGATGGTCAGCAATTAAGATGAGGCTGGTGGCTCCCTGAGAGCAACAGGCTGCCGTATTTTGCTGTGTATAACTCACTGAACATGCATAAATGCAGAGAATGCTGCCTCCTCAGGGCAGTGTCCTCGTGACCTCAGAACAGGGTCAGCTGCACAAGAGATACGGCAGCCCAGAAAGGGCAAGGACCTGCTGTCAGCAACCCGGGGCAGGTGGGGCAGCCTTGGCCCCTCACACCAACTTCCTGGGAAATAAGCCTACCGAGATTCCCAGTGGTGTTGCCCATGACCATGTTCCAGGCACAGGTATGCGTGGGAATAGGAAATGAGATATGTGGTGATGAAGGTGTGCTGGGAGCGGACAGATGGGGAGGCTGGGCTTAGGTCAACCTGGGCTTCCTCCTGACTCCTCTGCAGCAGTCGCTCTGTGTTTCCTAACTCCCATAAACGAAAGAGAGGCCACTGCCCGGCCGCTTCTGGCCCTCCTTTAGCTGAGGCCTCAAACTGCCACATCACCATCAGTGGCATGCTGCTTCCAAGGTGGCAGTGGCAGCAGTGTCCCCCACAATCAGCTCAGTGGGCTACAGGTTCCTACAGCTGCATGCAGTCACCGCCCACTGAAGGGGTGTCCAGGGAAGGGGTAGGGCTGAGGGGACTCAATTACCATATTCCAGGACATCATTTTGCATACAGATATTGATATTGCTTTCTATAGTTGCATTTTTAACACAGAAGCATAAATAAATAATGTAAAATATTTATATAGATAAAGAATTAGTACTACCCATCTATAATGTGCATCCTTATTTTTCCCTCAAAAATACACTATATTTATATTTTAAGGAATTAAAAATTTATACTACAAAATATCCTCTCAAAGCAAAAGAAACCAGTAATAAAGAAACAAAGAAATCTAAATGACATAACACACATGGAAAATATAAAGTATTTTGTGGCCAGCATAAAGCCAGTCATAGCAATAATATTAAATGGGAGTATATTAAACAATTCAGTAAATAGGCAGATACTGTCAGAATAACAACAAAAACCTCAGGATGCAGCTACATGCTTTCCATAGGAGATACACATTGAATTTAGAGGTGTACATATATTGAATGTGAAGTAATAAGTACACCTATATCCTATAAAGAACAACCATAGAGTGTTCACATAGAGTGACCTTGTTAATGTCAGACAAAATATTCTTTAAAGAAAAAAGTGTTGCTAAACAAAAGGAGGGTCATTTCACAATTTTGAAGGGTCCATCTGTCAGGAAGGTGGAATAATTATAAACATATACACACCTAACAATAGAGCTGCAAAATGCACAAAGCAAAAACTGACAGAAATGAAGAAGGAAATAGACATTTCAACAGTAATTGCTGGAGACCTTGATATCCACTTTTCTATAATACATATAAATCTAAGTGAAAGATTAACAAGGCAAGAAGACTTGAACTCTACCATAGGTCAACTAGACTTAATAGACATTAACAGCACAATCCAGCCAGTAGCAGCAGGGCACACAATCTCATTGTGTGTGTTATTACTTGGGATTACTCAGGATGGAACTTATACTAGGACACAGAGAACATTCTCCTGGATAGACATTTTCCTAAGCTGTAAAACCAGCCATAATGAATTTTTAAAATATCAAAATCATACAAATTATGTTCTCTAACAACAATGGAATGAAATTAGAAACAATTATAGAAAAGAACTGGAGGAGTTCCTAGATATGTCAAAACGAAACAACATACTTCTAAACAACCAATGGGTCAAATAATAAATTCCAAATGGAATTAGAGATGAACAAAAAGGAATATATAACATACTGAATTTGTGGGATTCTGCTGAAGCTGTGCTTTGAGAGAAATCTGTAGTATGTTGGAAAGGAAAAATATCATAATCTAAACTTTTACCTTATAACACTAGAAAAAGCACACTAACCCTAACACAAACAGAGAAAAGGAAATAATAAAGAGTAGAATTTGAATTAGTAAAATACAGGATGGAAAATCAAAATCAACAAAACAAAAGTTGATTCTTTGAAATGATCAACACAATTGACACACTTTACCCAGCTGTTCTGACTTGGAATGAAAAGAGAAGACACAGTGACAAATGGAAAAATATCCTTACTGACCTTACAGAAATAAAAAATATTAAATTAATAATATAAATAATTACACATAAACAAACTAGGTAACTTAGATGAAATGGATAAAGTTCTAGAATGAAGGAAACCAACAAAACTGCATAAAAAAGAAATGGGTAATATAAATAGATCTATAATAAGTTAAGAGAATGAATTATTTATTTTAAAACTCCTGACAAAGAAAAGCCCAAGACTAAATGGCTATACTGGCTATAAATTCTAAAAAGTATTTAAAGAGGCATAAACATTATTTCTTCACCAACTTTTCAAAAGACATAAGAGGACAGATCATTCTTAACTAATTTTATGAGACCATACTACCCTGATCAAATCAAGACAAAGTAAACTTAGGAAAAGTAAATTATCAATCAATATCTCTTATGCCTATAAACACCTGTAGAAAAATCTTCAACAAGATGTCAACAAATGAAATCTAGCAACATATAAAAAGGATTATATATGCCATGACCAGGTAGAATTTATTCCAGGAATGCAATGTTGGTTTAACATGTAAAAATCAGTTAATGTAATACACCATATACACACTAAAGGATTAAAATTATACAATAATCTCAGATGGAGAAAAAGCATCTTCACAACAAAAATATCCAAACTAGGAATGGAAGGAAACTGTACCTGAAAAATGCCATCTGAGAAAAAAAATTCACATTTACATTATACTTAATGGTGAAATGCTGAATACTTTCCCCTAAGATCAGAAACCAAGGAAGGATGACCAATATAGCCTCTTCCATTCAACGTTTTATTGAAGTTTGTAGCTAGGGCATTTAGGTAAAAAAAATAAATAAATAACAGCATCCACTTTGGAAAGAAAGAATTAAAATTATCTCTAATTGTAGATAACATTATCTTGTATAGAAAAATATTAAAACATTAAAATTCACTAAAAAACTGTTAGAATTAATAAATGAGTTCATCAAGGGTACTGATATATAATATCAACATATGAAAATCATTTGAATTTCTATATATTAGCCATGAACATCTCAAAGATGAAATTAAGAAAATAATTCAACTTAGAAAAAATCAAAACAATAAACCACTTAGACATAAATAAAAAGATATAATATTTATACACTGAAAACTACAAAAATTGTTGAAATTAAAGAATATCTAGATAAAATGGGTAGCTATTTCATTTTTATAGACTTAATGTTAGGATGCTAATTTTCCTAAACTGATGCACAGGTTCAACCCAATGCCTATCAAAATGCCTGCTCTGTTTTTTATAGAAATGGATCACTGATCCTGAAGTTCACAAAGAAATTCAAAAGACCTATAATAGCAAAAAAATTCTTTTTTTTTTTTTTTGCAGTTTTTGGCCAGGGCCAGGTTTGAACCTGCCACCTCCAGGATATGGGGCCAGTGCCCTACTCCTTTGAGCCATAGGCACCACCCAGGACCCATAATGCATACCTCCTAATTTCAAAACTTACTACAAAGCTAAAAAGTCCTGTATGGGTATGAGGATACACATAAGGATCAGTGGAATAGAACTGATAGTCAAAAACTTTTCCTTATGCAATCGTTGATTTTTGACAAGGGTGCCCAGAAGGAATAATATTTTCCACATATGTTAGTGGGACACTGAATATCACGTGCAAAAGCGTTAAGCTGAACCCTTTTCTTACACCATACACAAAAAGTAATTCCTAATGGAATGTACACATAAATGTAACAGATAACACTAAAAAACTCAAAGAAGAAAACACAAGAGTAAAAACCTCCATGACTTTTCTTTGAAAAACACTCTTGGTCATACCACTATCAACAACAAAAGGTAAACTTGATTGGTTGGATTTTATTAAAATTAAAAATACTTGTGCTTCAAATGAAACACATCAAGACCACATCAAGATAGAGCAAAGAAAATCCAGGAAATGGAAGAAAATGAATTGTATCTCGATAAACCTATAAAACCAAAAGAAAATAATTTTAAACATAGAGTCATGATCTAGGCACTGTGGTGCATTTCACCTGAGATCCCAGATCTATCTAGCCTGAGTCCTTTTTCACTATCAAGTCAAGAGTCTTTTTTTCCTTATTCATTTTTTCTTTCACTTCACATCTCTCCACACATGAGATCAATAAGAAACACATGGAATCAAGAACTTCAGTTGCTTTTCTAGTAAATTTTAATTGGGAATATTTGTCTAGATCATATGAATAATGGGAAGAGTTCTAATTCAGAACATTACTAGGTCTTTCTGAAAAGCCTAAGTACATAGTCATCTTATTTGATAAGTCAAAATTATTGGGGCCAAGAGCCAAGGAATGTGAGTGGAGTCCAGAAGCTGGAAAAGTCAAGAAAACAGATTCTTCTCTAGAGCCCCAGAAAGGAACATGATCCAGCTTACACTTTGATTTTAGCCCAGTGACACCCCTGTTGGACTTTTGCCCTATGGAACTATAAGATAATAAATTCATATTATTTTTTAAAAATTATCAATACATTTTCCAGCTCCATCCATGTAAACATGAAGGAGGCAAGGTCTCCAACTTTCTTTGTGGCTGTATATCTATATGTAGATACAGATATTAACACATTCCTTACAATATCATAGAAAGGAGCAGAGTAAGGTATAATAAAGTACCTGGCACAGTGCTGGAAGCAGAGTAGGGACACAAAATGTAGCTGTTTTGATGATGATGGTGATGCCTATTTTAAAATTGCCTCAAATTTTATTTCTGTGTCATTTCCTTAAGTAGTTCATAAACATTCGTGTTGGTTATTTGGAAAACATAATTTTTCTTTTTAGAATGATTTATTCATGACTTAAAATATCTTTGAACCAATGATGGACTTTCACCTAAATTAAGAAATTGATTAGATGACCATGATAGCTCATGACAACCAAACTCTGAAGTTGTTGCATAGAAACTCAACTCAAATGAGCTTAAGCATAAAAGGGAATGCACTGGATCATTTATCTGGGAAGACAGAAGAACACAGGCGTTACTTGTTTCAGGCACGCCAATGTCAAATGAAGTCTCTGCCTCTCCTCTGTTTTTTCAAATTTGTTGGTTTCATTCTCTCACCATGCAGACAGGCTTTTCCTATATAGTGAATAAGATGGCTGTTGACAACTCCAATTTGTATTCTCCAAACTCTATGACGCCAAAAGGCCTTTTCTTCTACTTTCATTAAAAAAAAAAAACAAAACAAACCATTCTAGGGAATCATTCTGAACCAGGTTCTTGAAGTAATAGGAATGGAGGCAGAGTTTGGGGATAGGTGGCCCTATTAGAATTACATGACTTGAGTGAAGGAAGAGCAGTTGAAGGAGGACCCAAAGGAGGCAACAGGTCTGGTGGACACGAATGACACTGGTCAACTGCAAGCATGAGGAGGAAGGATCAGGGAATGAGGATGAAGAGTCTTGCTGTCCTTATGAAATGCCTAAAGTCTTGTCACTAAATCTACTACTCTCCTGTTCAACATTAGTGTGATCATCATCTCAGTTTGCCCATCAACTTGTTTTATGCCTGGGCATAATTATTAACAACATCTCTGTTCATTCTCAAAAGTGTCACTGTAAGTAAGATTAATTAGCAGTTTGGCTTAAGGTACCCAAGCTGTTTTAAGTCATCCTATCCCTTTGACTGAGTAGAACTTTGATCGTCTTTGATCAATTCTTTGCTTTTTCTTTTCCAACCCTAGTTGTCTGGTATTTGTCATTTGAAGCCCTACTTATGAAATACACATTCTCACCACCACCTTCCCTTTTGTTGGTCACCTGACCTCTTCCATATTTCAGGAAGTGGTATGGAATGCTTACAAATCTTCCCATCTGCTCAGAAAATTTCTGGTAGTGGGATTCTCCTTCTAGGAGTCTGCAAGTTAAATATACATTCACTCTCCAAATACTGTAGTTTCAGCCTGTGAAACTTCAGTTTTGTTGTTTCTTCAGAATAGAAGCTGCCTGAGGCCATCCAGGGATGGCTTTTTGTTTCCTGTTCTATTGTCCAAACTGAAAGGGGTGGCCTTTCAAAAATTGTAAAAATAACAGGAAAATACCTAATCCTGCAATTTCCTAGTAAAAGTTAAAGATCAATCTTCTGAGTCCTCCCACTAATAGGCACCCTGCCTGTTCAGAATTCTGTTTTGTACAACTTTTGAAAAAGCTTAACAGACACAAAAAGATGTACATGTTTCTTTTCAAAATTGATCTTAAGAATCTGCTTTTTACAGCATTCTTGAGTAAACAGCACGAAAGGAGCTTCAGGCTTCAGCCATATCTGTGGGGTAGACTCTTCCCCTCTCCTGTGATAATCTCATCTCCAGCTCTTGGACTTGGTGTGGCTCTGCTTGTTTTTGTTATCTGCCTGAGGACAAGAAGAAAGGAAAAGGAGCTGAAGGAGCAATTTCTCACTCTATCCTGCCAATTTATAACCCTCGTTAAAATCACCTAACTACTTGGCTTCAGGTTCTGGCTTTCTCCTCCTTTTTTCTTAGGATGTCATGCCTGTTCTCTTTTCTTGCTGTCTTTCCCATTTTTTTCCTCTCTCTTCCCGTCTAAGAAGACAAAATAAATTTTATACTTTTATATCCCAGTCTTGGTCTTGAGAAACTTTTCTTAAACCCGTATATACTTGCTCACACCCTAACACAAACTGTGGTGAAGAGGATAAGGGTAAGGAAGGATAAAGCCATTGACACAGTGTGATGAAGTAAAGGAAAGGAATTTTTAGTGATGTATTTGTGGTTGTCCCCTTTGCATATCAGCTAAGAAGGAATTAGCTACCTCCTGGCTGTGGTTGTGTAGATTAAATGGTAAGTGGTAAAGAGAATGGACAAAAACAGAAAGTGAGCCCATCATCTAGCCAAGAAAGGATGAACTAGAGAAGGGGAGTAAAGAGCCAAGGAAACTTGGTGTGCAGAAATGGGTGAGGGCCGTGCTGAGGCCCTGCACAGCTCCAGGGCCACTCTTCCCACTGCATGCCATGTGGATATATTCCTACCTCTTCACATTCTACAGGAAAGCTTACACATGTCAGGTGTTTACAATGAAAGGTTTGATAAAAAGGCACAGCTGTTGTGCAGAGAAATACTTTGGGGAAATAATGTGTAAAAGAGATGTTCTGGGAAGTCTTTCATTTATTCAATAAATAACATATAGTTTGCCCTTGGCTTTGTGCCAGGCACTATTATAAATTCTGGGGACATAGCAGGGATGTATATAGCATCTGTGTGTATACAGATGGAGCACTCTACCCAAGCAGAGCTTACTTTTTAGTGAATGGACACAGAGAATAAGCATGTATTGTATAGCATTTTAGATGATAACAAATGTTATGGAAAAACAGAGAGCAGGTCTGGAGAGATGGAGTTGGGGAAGCATGGCTGAGTGTTTAAAAACGAGCAGTCAGCGTAGGCTTTAGAGAGCAGGTGAAATTGGAGCAAAATCTTGACGGAAATAAGTGAGAGAGAGGCGGGGTTGGGGGAAGAAAGCTTCCAAGCAGAAGGTACAGCCCTTGCAGAGTCCCTGAGGTGGATGTGTGTTTGTCAAGTTCAGAAACAGCAATGCCATTGTGCCTGAATTTAGAGGGAAGAGCAGGAAATGAGGTGTGAGACTAACCGGTAGCAGGTCCACTAGATAGGTGCATGAGGTCATTAAGCTTTGAGAAAAAGGGGAGCCATTAGAGGCTTCCGGGCAGAGGCTTTTAATTGCATGACTGCCTAATCATTAGGCCCTGATGCATCTTGATGGAGATTATGCAATATAATTCCCTCAAGAGATCTTCCCTATTTGTGTTTCTTTTGATTGTGACACAGTGTTAATACTTTGGACTTTGCAATTCAGGTTACCACAGGGCTCTCCACAAAGAGGTACTGTGACTGAATCCATGAACAAGTGAATGAACAGGTGAGGCTGGCCTTTTACTTCCCTCCATGAAGGTTCTCAACTTATTATTTTCACTTTATTGCACCCACACCCTTTCTCAATTTCAGTTCTATTCGGCCTGCCTGCTCTCTTCTACTATGTATCTATCTTTGCTCACCCCGTTTCCTGCTGCTTGGAATGTCCTCGTTGGATTCAAATTCTACCTCTTGTTAAATATCTGGGAAATTTCCACTTCCTCCAGGAATTCCCCGCTGACAGACAATGTGGCCTTTTCTGAGGTCCTACCCACTTGATGGGCTTTATCTCTTGAGCATTGGATACGTTTTTGGTTGTTTATTTAAAGCCATTGTTTGGAAACTCTGTGTTCTTCAAAGAATAAATGAATGAATATCAGTATGTCAGGGACAGAGAGGGAGTGTGCTTTTGCCATTTATTTTATAGAACCCGACTGGGTAAGAGAGGGTCAATGATTTGGCTGATTTCACGCAGATTAGATAATAAGGCATGCACTGGGACCGAGACCCAAATCATAATAAGGGCAAGCAATAGGTATTATCCTTTCTATTCTTCGGAGAGTTAACGCAACATTTCCTTCCGGCAGTCAGTTCACATTGCTCCCTTTCGCGCGAATCAAAAGCGGCTGCGGCCTGGGAAGCTTGTCCCGCGCGGGGATCCGTAGCCGCACTCCCTTGGCTGTTCGAGTCCCGGGCGAACATGGCGGCCCTCGAGTCAGAGCCGGCTCCGAGTCCAGACACGGCAGAGGGCGAGGAGGAGACGATTCTCTATGACTTATTAGTCAACACCGAGTGGCCGCCGGAGACAGAAGTTCAGGTGAACCAGGTCCCTTTAGGGCTTCAGCCAGTTGGGCGCGGGCGCTGTGTGGGCAGATCCACGTAGCTGTAGCCACGTAGCGGAGGGGAGCCGGGTGGGCGGGGGAGCGGGGCTCGGCGCTGGCGCAGTCGCCTTGGCAACCACACCCTGGGCTGGGGCCGTGGTAGTCCCTGAGACTTTTCCTCCGCTCACAATTCGGTTGTCAAGGGAGGCACCTTGTCTTCTGAGCCACTTCGCTTTCCTCTCTGATGGCCAGTTTCACTGTACTTGGAGGGGCGAGCACAGGATTCGAGGGTTCTTCTTGAGCCTGGACTTTGGGGGTCTCCTTTTGCTGTCTGGCGTAGGCTGGTCAGGGGCCACCCTCTACCGCGTTGGAAGAATTTTTTAAGACGCTACAGTCTTTGTAACATAAGGTTTGCTGCCGGAGAGCGCAGGACCTAACCCTTTACCACCACACTGGGGCTGAATCCTGCTAGTCCTTGTGTGTTTCAATAAACAAGCATTTAATAAGCGTGTCCGTCTGTTAAGTTGTCCCAGATACTGTACTAGATGCTGGGGATACATACGGAGATGGATAAACTTTCGCGGATCTTTTAGTTTAGAAGGGAGACAATCCAACACATAAGTGCTATAGTGAGCAAAATGTCGTGGGAGTGAGGCGTAAGGAGGAACTAACTGACCAGGCTTGGGATGTCTGCTAGAGAAAGGGTTATCAGCTTTGATAGCTTATAAAGGGGACCTTGGATTTATCAGTTGTTTCCTAGGGATAGCCTCCTGGGCCGAGGGTGAAGAGAAGGAACTGCAGATCCACGTTTATTTCAAAATATATTTGATTGCTTAATATGTGCCAGTTACTGTTTGAGACTCAGGAGGTGGCACAATGAGTAGTACCTTTATTAAAGATTGTGGAGTCCAGCCCATATCGATTCTCTTTTATATCTTTTCTGAGTGTTTTTTTTTTTCTGGAAAAACTACTCATTCTTAACCTCATTTTCCTATAAAGTTTGCATATTTTTCTCTATAACCTCTTTCCCGCTGAAGTTTCTGGGTGTCTTGAAGATCTGCAGGTATTATTGTTTTTCAGGTATTTACTTTGGTTTTCTTTTTTTTTTCAGACAGATCCTCAAGCTGTCCCCCTGGGTAGAGTGCTGTGGCATCACAGCTCACAGCAACCTCCAACTCCTGGGCTCAAGCGAGTCTCCTGCCTTTGCCTCCCAAGTAGCTGGGACCACAGGCACCCACAACGCCTGGCTATTTTTTTTTTTTTTTTGGTTGCAGCCATCGTTGTTTGGTGGGCTGGGCTAGATTCGAACCCACCACCTTAGGTGTATGTGGCTGGTGCCTTAGCCACTTGAGCCACAGGCGACGAGCCAACTTAGGTTTTCTTTGTCTTGAACAATTTGAATATTTTGACAGTTATGCAGCGAGGAGGAAGCTGTTGCTCTTGCCAGATGAGTTTCCACTCCTTAATATCCATCAATTAATTGCAATAGTGTTTCAGAATGCTTAACATAAATTGATTTTTAAAAGATAATTTCCTCAACCATTTACATCAAAACTTCAAGGCACTTTGTTTTTTTGGGGAGAGGGCACAGTTCTACTGATTCTATGTTGTACTGATTTCAGCTGTTGAATTATGAGCTCTGGGAGGGCTCCCTACATCTGATTGCTCTTTCTATCTCTCTTCAGGGCCAAATTGTATCTTGCGAGAATTGGACATCAATCCGTGTTTGTTGAGTGAAATGACTTCTGTATTTTAATAGTAGAATCTCACTTTTCTTGACAGCACTTTCGTGCATCTTCCATAATGCCTACTGTCATTTAATTTATACTTAGTGAGTGCCCAGTCTGTACTTATGGATTGGAATTATTTGATATAGCAATTATTTATCTGTGTGTTTTATTAGTGGTGTTGTTTCTGGGGATATACAGTGGAAACTCAAATTGCCATGGGATATGAGTTTATTAACCTCTATGACCCCTTTTCTTGTGAATAAAATTTGTTTTAGGTTCCACCAGTATGGTCTTTGCCCTTGACTCCTTTTGTTTTTGGATTGATGTCTCGATTTGGGAACAGTTTTCTAGCCTCAATTCTTGTCCTCTCCTGTAAGGTTCGTCCTGACACATGCCTATACCTCCTGCTAGTCCTTGTGGTTTCAATAAACAAGCATTTAATAAGTGTACGAAAATGCTCGTGTTTTCTCCCATTGCCCCAGACTCAGTCTACTTTTTTGTTTCAATCTATAAGTAGTTTTAAAATACTGTTACTTTGTACCCAGAAAGAAAAGTAAGTTTACATGTTATATAAGTGATAATAGAAGATTCTTAAATATAAATTTTTTTGTTTTAAATTATAGGTTAGAGGCAACCGAAAACATGGCGCATCCTTTATCATCACAAAAGCAATTCGAGGTAAATAAAGCTTATTTATTTTTCTGTATATAATGATACAGTTAGCAGTTAAAATGGTTTTTTTAGACTGTAGATTGGATGAAAATGAGTAACATACATATTATCTGAGTTTAATTATTAACACATTTGCGCATACCCCTATATACATATATGTCTGTATATGACACATGCACTTTTTCATGCATCTTAGAGCTAAACCGTACCCTGGGTTTAACCATTATGGATATGTTTCCAGAGGACACGTGCTTCTAGAGATTGAAGCCAGTATGGGTCTCAGAGTCTATGGATGTTGAAAGTGGAAACACAGTGAAAGACCATTTTAAATTGTTTATATGTTTCAGATAATATATAGCCAGAAATATTAATGTTATAAATTTGATTAGCATCTTCATTAACTTCTAACAGATTTACATGTGAGTTAATAAGAATCTGAGAAAGTATTGAGCCTTAGGCTTGTTGATCTGGTGCCCTGATTCATTATATTAATTCACAGAATCCTTTTACCATACTATCAGGGTAGATATTATTACTTGTGTATTTTTATGAGGAACCCTGCCCAGGGTCATTCATTTGGAATTTGACTACATGTCTTTCTGGCTCCAAAGTCCATCCTTACTGTGCCAGTGAATTTTACCTTATTATACTAGTTGTTTATAAAGAGAAGAGTCAGTTTCATAGTAGTTGAATATTGGAAATTAATATAATTTTACCTTCTGATACAAAATATCATGGATTTCCCCATTTTAGATATTATTATTTTTATGTCTTTGCTATAAAGTGTTAAATGGTATCCTGTATTTTTGTGCAAATACTTTGGGTACTTAAAGGGTAACTACTTGACTTCTAGCCTATGGTTTCAGTAAAACTTTTTAGATGAAATTTAACATCTCAAACCACTTTTATTTTTTGTACAGTTAGGAAATACTTCAAACTTTTGAATAATACACAAACTTGGAACTTAATACAAATAAATATATGATTTTGTAAAAGTTATTCTATCTACAGAGTGTCCCTGAGGTTCGTGTGCCCTTTCAAATAGGCAACAACTATTAGGTGATATTCATTCTCCCATTTTAAGAGTGGTACTCTCTGTGTTTTGTTTTGTCATGATTCAGTCTGCAGTAAATTTTAGATTTCTTATCTGTAAATATAATTTGAAAATGATTCTTAAACGACAACTGATTTATGTTTGGTTTGCTGTTTATTTTTATTACAGATCGTTTATTATTTTTTAGCCAATACATCTGGTACAGGTGAGTCTTCAATTCTTCAGAGAAATGGTATGAGCATCAAATGTAAGCAAAAGTACTCTATTTATGATTTAAGTTCTCATAGCTGAATTCTAGATCATGATAAAGATGCTGACATTCAGGTGAACTCAGTTTATACAACAGACATTTCACACATTTTGGCATAATCGGACAAGATATCTCGCTAGACTTAGGGTGGTTTTGTTTCCTTAGTTACTGTTAAGAATGATGAATTCTGCTTCCTCTGATGAGTGTTCTCAGTCTTGTCCTGAATGCCCACATAATACCCCTGCAGCTTGCATATCTTTTAAAGAAGCATTTTTGTTCTTAGTGTTACATCTGCTCTCTTGTCATTATTCAGTTGCTGTACACGAGAAGATCTTTAGATTTCAGTTCTGTGTGCTTTTTAATTTCTTGAGTCTTAAGTGTACTTCCAGGCATGGCTAATTTTCACCTTTAAAAAGAACAAGAAAATACTAATTCTGACAAAGCCTGTAATTCTTCTTTTAGATACATGTGCAGGAATTGTTTTATAGAATTATTTACTTTAGATTGTCTTTTCTTTGAGAACATCTAATCTATAAAGCTCCAGAGATAATGTGATTTTAAAAATGAGACCTTTGGCTCTTCTTTATGGCTCTGCCTCACTGGTTTTATGCTTTTACTCTGTGTGTGTGCATATATGTACATACGTATGTATGGAAATATGTGTATACGTATTTACATTTCTTAATTTTGTCATGTTTTCTGGCCTGTGTGGGGTGTGATGGGCAGAGAGATGAGCACAGAGAAAGTGGAAAAGGTAAGGAGCATAGATGTATGCTGTGGTTGCTGTGCTCCCTCAGTTACTGCTTTTGCTAGTCCTGGACCCCCTTGCATAGAGTGGCCAGGAAATGCTGTCTGTTCAGGTTGTTGCTTGGTAATTCGTTCTTTTTGTTATTTATTGGGAAGGCGGATTCAAAGAGTTAACTCTTATGAAGGCCTTATCCTGTGTGCAAGCATCTTAACATCAGATAAAGGTATCTTTCTGTCTCTTTCCTCTGAGGAATCTTCCTCCGATTGGCCATGTTAATCATTGTACAGGTTGTGAATGTTCCATGAGGTGATTAACCTTTCTAATTTCACTTTTAAAAAGATTATAGTTCAGTTTGTACTTCTGAGTATATGGCAATTAAACATAAAAGTTTTGGGCCAATATTTATTTCAAGTGTCTTTTTCTTTCCTTCTTTTAAAACTTACTTTTTAAAATTATGAAATACTCTAAACATACTGAGAGTTATGGGCAATGTAACAAACCTGTCTATGGCTTATGTCCATATCTAAATTTGAGCAGTTGTTGCTCTCTTTCTGTATTTGTTTCTAGTAGTTCTTTCTCTCTTTTTATGCAAAATGTTACATCTCGAGTCTTCCAGCATCTTTTTCTTCTTTTCTTCAGAGGAAGTTGTCATCCTCATATGGATGGTATTCACATACACGTGTCATGTCTTTATTATAGTATTTTTGTAACTGTCTCTTGATATTATGCATTTTATATTTTAGAAGTGGACATAAATATACCAAATGTGTTTTACTAATGTTTTTCTTATTATTTAAACATTTTCTAGTTAAATTTTATGGGGTCTTGCTATGTTGCCAGGCTGGAGTGCAGTGGCTATGTACAGGTGTGACATGTCTCACTTCAGCCTGAACTCCTGGGCTCAAGCATCACTCCTACCTCAGCCTCCTGAGTAGCTGGTCTGACAGGTGTGTACCACTGTGCCTGGCCACTAATACTTTTTATCTTGTTTTGTGTTTTTTGATTTCTGTAATATGGTTTTTACCCTTTTTTCCTGTTTTTCTTTCATGGAGTTTTTTTTTAATTCTTCTTTTCCGTCTAGTTTCTTGATTGCTGCAGGTGTTACTCCTTCAGTTTGTTGTTTGTACTCACTTTGTGAATGGTTTTATTGTGAATTTATGCTTGGATTCTTGCATCATATGTGAAATGTGAAATTGTAGTTTGGTCTTGCATACAGCTCAGGCTTGGGCTTTTAATTTTTCATAGGAGATACTTTTCCATCTCCCTCAGAATCAGAGTTCCAGGCAGAGATGAGAGTCCTTAAAGTCTCTCTGGCACTGCAGTGAAGTGTTTCTAGCTCTCCGTCCATTGATGTAGAGTCCTTTGAGCATTCTGGCTTTCACAGAAGTCTCCTTGCAGTTCTTGTCCTCTCTGTGGCCCAGTAGCTCATTTCCTATGTCTTGTGTTGAGTTCCGTTTTGGATTCTTGTCTTGGATTCTTCCTCTGTGCCCAATTCTATAGTAACTTTCCATTACATTTTCATTTCAAGTATTTGGAAGTTATTTTCCTGTGAGTTTAACTCTGTGCTAGAATTTATTCTTGTTATAGTTGGGCCAGAGTTTCCAGGTGGTCATAGAAGGAAGTGTTTGGCATAAGCTCATTCTGTTCTGTTGCTGGTATGCTGGGTATGTTTTTCCTGGAAAGTACATATCATTTTTACCTTTGAACACACCACCATGTTTTTCTGGAAATAGACATGTCTGTGGTCAAATTTCAGATAGCAAATTAGTAACTTTGGTTTTGAGATTGCTAACATTCAAATTTTATATTATAATGGGAGAATAGATTCCCCCATCTCTTTATAGATATCGTATACTATTTATAGTATTTACCTACTCTTATGTGGTTTTTATGATGAGATTTTAAGTTAGGTGATATGTTGTGATTTCAGACCTGCACCCTTTTTGCTCCCTGATGGACTGGTTCGCTTGGTTAATAAACAGATAAACTGGCATTTGGTACTTGCAAGGTAAGTACGTATAAAATTCACATAGTGCTTTTCTATCTGAATTGCCTTTTAAATTTCATTATTGATGTTAACTTTGGGGTCCTTATGGCTCTCATTCTTGATTTTTATGGTATTTAAATTTCCTTCGTTACATGATATTATTTAAACGTGTTAATTCATGATGAATTGAATCATTTTGTATGCTTTTGTATGTATACACCTATCTACTTGTAAGGTCTAAAGATAGATAATTAAAGCCTTTTAAAAATTTTAAAAATTATTTTAACTTTTAAAAATAATTCTGTGTCAAAGATTGCTACAAATATTCACAATAGATTTTTTTCTCTCTTTCTCCCACATGAAAGCAATGGGAAGCTTTTGGCTGCTGTTCAAGATCAGTGTGTGGAAATCAGGTAATTGCGAAAATTATTCATATTTAAGATTTCCTTTGAGAACACTTTACTTGATAAATGGGGAACTAAGATTTTTAAAGAGAGTGTATTTAGGATTTTACTATTAACTCATTTGCTTCTGTGAAGTGTCAGACTCCAACTTATGCCAGTTAAAGAATGAGGGATGCTTTCTTAGAGTTGTGTATTCATCCTTCTTCTTCCTCTAATCACTCGTCGTCTCCTGAGAAATTTTACTTTCTCGGTAAATGAGGCCTGTCTTCCAGAAGCCTAGAAATCATTCTTGTTTGACTAGTTACTTCTAAGTCGGATAAATAGATGCTCAGAAAGGCATAAAAGGGAAGAAGGACAGCTTTGTTCTGTTGGCACAAAGCTGTATGTTGAACCAGTGTGTGAAAGAGCAAGGTTACATATTGCTTGAAATCAGCATTATTATCTGTGCTCTGGAAGCATTCAGTGGTTTTACATTTACACCTAAAAGACTTCTCTAAGCTGGTCTTTTTAGGTACTTTATTATTATATGATATATCAGATGTGAAATAAATAACAATAGCAACTAACTCAGAAAAACTAGTTCATTCTTTGGGAAATTTTCAACAGCAGACTAAATCCATCTTATTTCTAAAATTGAGAGTTACTCCTTTTTCCAGGCAAGGTTCTTCAAAAAAAAAAAAAACCTAAGAGGCAGCAATTTCAGGATGCCTGTGTGTCAGTCAAAAGGTTTTTCTGCTTTATTTGTTTATTTATTTATTTTTGAGATAAGAGTCTTGCTCTGTTGTCTACACTGGAATGCAGTGATGTGATTACAGTTTACTGCAACCTCTGACTCTTAGGCTCAAGCAATCCTTCTGTCTCATTCTCCTGAGTTAGCTGGGACTATATAGGTGCACACCACCATGCCCTGCTAATTTCTTTCTTTCTTTTTTTTGGGGGGGGGGTAGATTAGGTATTGCTATGTTGCCTAGATTGGTCTCAAACTTCTGACTTTAAGCTATCCTCCTCCCTTAGCCTCCCGAAGTATTAGGATTATAGGTGCAATTTATCACACCTGGCCTGTTTTCATTATTCTGAACTAAAAATAGTATTAATGACCATTCAGTTGTATAAGTCACACTGTTTTTGGCTTTCTTTTTGTGATATTTCTCATTTTCATTTATCCAAGCGGAACTGGACTTCTCAACATTTTAGAGAGAAGACAGAATGTTTGCTTTCATCTAAGCATTTCAAATCCTTTTAAGCCATTGGAGTAAAAATAATGCGCAGTGATAACAGCCTTTAAAACTAAATGACTTAATTTGACCTGGCTTTAGTAGTCAGGTCTCTGTTTTTCAACAGCATCATTAGCATCAGGTTGTCCCAGTGTTTGAATTCACATTGTTCATAGGACTGGGCTAGTACTTCTTATTCCATTTGCTACAGTAATGTGAACGCATCTTTTTGAGAAATGTGCTCATGATGTTGATACCGGAAAAGTGGTGCCCCAGCCAGTTCAGCCGAGTGGGGCTAGGGGACCTGCCACCTCTGTCTTGGTGGCAGCAGCCAGCAAAGGAACCGACAGGTTGGAGCAAGTGGTGGGGAGCTTCCCTTCCCCACCAGAGGCTCCAGTAGAGCAGCACTAGAGGACCTGCTGGCTCTGCCTTGGCAGCAGCTGGCACAGAAACCTGCAGGCTGGAGCTAAAGGGGGAGCTTTCCTCTCCCACCAGAGGCTCCAGTAACAAAGAAGACCAGACCAATCAGGGGAAAACACTGGCGATTCCTCCAGTGTGTCCCTGATTGGTCCATTTTCAATCCTGCTCCTGACTGGTCTATTTTATAGACCAATCAGCTAAGCTCTCAGCTCATTGGACAACTGCCCCTATATAAAC
>CAUYTI010126728.1:0-28080 GCA_963575145.1 Galago senegalensis | reverse complement strand
TTGTTTGGTGGGCCCAGGCTGGGGATTCGAACCTGCCACCTTAGGTGTATGTGGCTGGCGCCTTAGCTGCTTGAGCCACAGGCACCAAGCCCATGTGATCATTTTTAGCAAACTTTAGCAAATTTGGGGGTAGAAATGAGGACTGGGCTGATGCTTGACTATCATTCACCAAGAACTCATTATAAGCTGGCTTAGGCTTTCAGTTCATATCCATAGATAATCAAGCAGAACTCAAGACAGATCCCTTAAAAGGAGATTCCATTTACCTTTGTACAATACACACACTGGTACGGTCTGTCTCCAGAGTGGACTCTCATGTGTTTGTTCAGGCTAGAAGACTGGGAGAAACATTTCCCACACGTAGAACACTGAGACGAAAAAAGAAAAAATACAGCTGAAATCATGTCTTCCCCAACAGGTCCTCAACATTGCATTATCCTGGGGGTGAGAGAAGAACTCCTATATATATTTTTTTTTTTCTTTTGAGACAGAGCCTCAAGCTGTCCCCCTGGGTACAGTGCCATGGCATTACAGCTCACAGCAACCTCCAACTCCTGGGCTCAAGCGAGTCTCTTGCCTCCGCCTCCCAAGTAGCTGGGACCACAGGCGCCCGCCACAACACCCGGCTATTTTTTTGGTTGCAGATGTCATTGTTGTTTGGTGGGTCCAGGCTGGGGATTCGAACCTGCCACCTTAGGTGTATGTGGCTGGCGCCTTAGCCGGTTGAGCTATAGGCGCCTAGCCTATTTTTATTTTTTGAGATAGAGTCTCACTTTGCCACCTTCGGTAGAGTGCTGTCATAGCTTACAGCAACCTCAAACTCTTGGGCTTGCTTAAGTGATTCGCTTGCCTCAGCCTCCCAAGTAACTGGGACCACAGGCCCCTGCTACAATGCCAGGCTTTTTTTTGTTTGTTTGTTTTTTTTTGAGAGACAGGGTCTCACTCTGGCTCAGGTTGGTCTCCAACCTACGAGCTCAGGCAATTTACCCACCTCAGCCTTCCAGAGTGCTAGGCTTATAGGCATGAGCCACTGAGCCCGGCCTCAGCTTTTTTTTCTTCTCTTCAGGTTAAATTAAGTGTTAAGGTAGATAAGAAAAAGCCTTGACCCTCTAAACGTAATTTGAGGAAAGCGCCATGTAAAATTCAAGTAGAGATGTTCTGTGAGCAGATATATTCAGTATATATATCTCACACTTATATAATCCTAGCACTCTGGGAGGTTGAAGTGGGAGTATTACTTGAGGTTAGGAGCTCAAGACCAGCCTGAGCAAGAGTGAGACCCCCAATACTCCACAAAAAACAGAAAAATTGGCCAGATGTGAGAGTGTGTACCTGTAGTCTCACCTAATTGGGAGGCTGAGGCAGGAGGGTTGCTCGAGCCCAGGAGTGCGAGGTTGCTGTGAGCTATGATAAAGCCATGGCACTCTAGTCTGGGCAACAGACCAATCCTCTGTCTCAAAAACAAAAACAGGCCTGCTGCAGTGGCTCAAGCCTGTAATCCTAGCAATCCAGGAGGCTGAGGCAAATGGATTGCTTGAGCTCAGGAGTTGGAGAGCAGCCTGAGCAAGAGCAAGAGCTCATCTCTACTAAAAATAGAATAACTAGCTCAGGCATTGTGGCAGATGCCTATAGTCCCAGCTACTTGCAAGGCTGAGGCAAGAAGATTGTTTGAACCCAAGAATTTGAGGTTGCTGTGAGCTATGACGCCACAGTACTCTACTCTACCCAGGGTGACAAAGTGAGACTCTATCTGTAAAAAACAAAAAAACAAAAAAAAATACACACACACACACACACACACACACACATATACATATGTATCCCACCCTCAATAATGAAGAAACAAGGGCTGGATGCGGTGGCTCTTGCCTGTAATCCTAGCACTCTGGGAGGCCAAGGTGGGTGGATTATCTCAGGAATTTGAGACCAGCCTAAACAAGAGCCAAGTCTTGTCTCTAAAAAAAAATGGTCAAGTGTTGGTTGTGGTGGGCTCCTGCAGTCCTAGCTGCTTAGGAGGCTGAGGCAAGAAGATCACTTGACCTGAAGAGTTTGAGGTTACTGTGAGCGATACTGCTTGGTACTCAACTGAGGATGACAAAGTGAGATTCTCTCAAGAAAAATAACAGGCCAAGCAAGGTGGCTCATGCCTGTAATCCTAGCACTCTGGGAGGCTGAGGGAGGTGGATTGCTTGAGCTCAGGAGTTCAAGACCAGTCTGAGCAAAAGCGAGACCCTCATCTCTATTAAAAATAGAAAAACTAAGGCAAGAGGATCACTTGAGCCCGAGTTGGAGGTAGCTGTGAGCTATGATGCCAGACTGCCTCAAAAAATAATAATAATAAATAAAATACTAAAGAAGACACAAATTAATATAAGATATTGTTTTTCCTCTATCAAAATGGCAACATAAGGCCAAGTATGGAATTTGAGACCACCTTAAACAAGATTAAGATCCTGTGTCTACTAAAAACAGAAAAATCAGCTCAGTGCTGTGGCAGAGAAACAGCAGAGTTGAACTCTAGGGCTCGAGTAATCTTCTTGCCTCAGCCTCCTTAATAGTTGAAACTGCAGGTATGTGCCATCACTCACAGAGGTAGAGGTGTTTTCTCACTGTGTTGCCCAGGCTGGACGTGAACTCCTGGCCTCAAGCCATTCTCCCATCTGGGCCTTCCCAATGCTAGGATTATAGGTGTGAGCCACAGTGCCTAGCCAATAAATTAGCCATAGTTTTACAACTAATTATGTGTTGATGAATATGCAGTGTCTAACTTTTCACTGTCATAATATTACATATTTTGTTTAACATTTTACTTACGTCAGTATTATAGGCAAGAAGTAATTTCACTGTCTTGTTATTTTAAAATCCTTTGAGAATTACCCAAATAATATGAATACATGTTAATTGTGAAAGTACTCAAACTTTATAGGAGCATATAATATAGTAAACTGAATGTGATTTTTCTTTTTCTTTTTTTTTTTTTGTTTTTTTGAGACAGAGCCTCAAGCTATCCCAATGGGTAGAATGCCATGACATCACAGCTTACAACAACCTCCAACTCCTGGGCTCAAGCGATTCTCCTGCCTCAGCCTCCCAAGTAGCTGGGACCACAGGCACCCACCACAACGCCCAGCTATTTTTTTGGTTGCAGCCATCATTGTTGTTTTGGCGGGCCTGGGTTGGATTCGAACCCACCACTTTAGGTGTATATGGCTGGCACCTTAACCACTTGAGCCACAGGCGCCAAGCCTGAATGTGATTTTTCTAAAAGCTTGGAAAGAGAGCGATAAAGACAATTTCACAATTACCCTGACTTTTTAGATGAGGAAAAAAACAGGGCTCACGGTGGTAGATTCCTTAGGAATTCTCCTCAGGACCAGAGTAAGGCAAGAAAGAGTCCCTCTATGCCCAAGTCTCCTACTCTTTCTTTCTTTCTTTTTTTTTTGAGACAGAGCCTCAAGCTGTGGCTCTGGGTAAAGTGTCGTGGCATCACAGCTCACAGCAAGCTCCAACTCCTGGGCTCAAGTAACTCTCTTGCCTTCTCCTCCCAAGTAGCTGGGACTACAGGTGCTTGCCACAACGCCCGGCTATTTTTTTGGTTGCAGCTGTCATTGTTTGGCGGGCCCAGTCTGGATTTGAACCCGCCAGCTCTGGTGTATGTGGCTGCCACCTTAGCCGCCTTTTTTTTTTGGTAGAGACAGAGTCTCACTTTGTCGCCCTCCCTCAGTAAAGTGCTGTAGTATCACTTCTCACAGCAACCTCCAACTCCTGGGCTAAGGCGATTCTCTTGCCTCAGCTTCCCAAGTAGCTGGGACTACAGGCGCCTGCCACAACACCTGGCTATTCCAAGTCTCCTACTCTTTCTAATTAAGCTCAAGGGTATTTTGTACTCTTTTGCACCAAGCCTGGCATAGACCAGGTGTCTGAAATGGCAGAAAATGGCTCCTTGATGTCATCATTGCCTTTCTTCCCTACAAAATCCCCGGCCTGCCACAGAGACCTTCCATTCTTTGGATCATGCCTATGCTTCCTCCTCACCTGCCTGCCTGGAATCCAGATCAAAGTGCAGTTACCTAAGGCCACATGCTGCAGGCTCAATTCTCCCCACGCATCAACTCTGCCTCCAGAATGAATCTAATACCCCATTTCTGCTTCTAGACTCAGCCCCAGACCACCTCTTCTATGCACCTGCTATAACCCAAGTGTCTAGGTAACAGGGGATACTCCTTCCCTTGCTTTCCTCTGCCTGATATACTAGTCCTAACACGTTTGTCACTGCAGCTATTCATGCCTGCCTCTCTGTAACACTGTCACCTTCTTCTGGGAGGTGGTCCTAGCACTTAGAGGCCCTCAGGGTGTGTTCAGGAGTTTGGGAAGGGAGGGTGATGGCGGTGCCCTCATGCTTACCTTGTGAGGCCTGTGCTTCTCGTGAACATGCAAAATGTGGATCCGGAGCCGGTCCCTCTTCTCAAAGGATCGTTTGCAGAGGGAGCAGGGAAATTTCCTATCACCGCGGTCCACACAGGGGGTGTACTTGAGGTGCTTGTCTCTGTAGTATTTGTAGGTAAACACTTTCCCACACCTCTCACACCTATAGCCTTCTGCAGACTCTGTCAAACACAGCAAACACAGTGGCTTTTTCAGTTATCTCTTTCCATTTTATTTCTTCCAAGAGGATTAAAAAAAATCTTTTATTTCAGAAACATATACCAAAGCGAAAATAAACTAGTGTGATAAACCCTCAAGTGCCCAACACCAGGCTTGAACAGTAACCAGCTCATAGACAAACCTGTTTTCATTTATAGCACCTCTTTCTATCACGGATTATTTTAATACTAATTCATCATTTGATTCAAAAATACCACAAACTGTAAGCTTTAGAAGGTAATATCTTTTTTAAAAGTATAATGCCATTGTCATATTTAAACAACTAACTCGTATTCCTTAATGGAAATATATGTATGTTCTTATATACATATATATCTTAACTACTTCATGGTCCATTTGCTCAAATTAGGATTCAAGCAAAGTCTACACACTGTACATTTTGTTACGTCTCTTAAATATCTTAACCCTTAGGTTCTCCTTCCCTTGTTTCCTGAAATGTATTTGTTGAAAAAACCCTTCCTCCAGCCCAATAAGAAGAGTTTAAACCTATAGTTCTTGATCACATCCTTGCCTGGCACTGTTACTCAGTGACTAGACTAGACATACTTATTTTATGCCTTTAAGATTAGCCTGAGCTACAAGTTTAAAGCAGTCACCACGACTTGGCAGCTAACTTTCCAGGCATCCCAGTGCTGTTCCATTGGACCCCATGGTTCCAGGCATCCTCTTGGTTTGCAGCCTACTTCTCTAAACTTTTGATAAAGATTCCAGAGCTAAAATCTTCCATGGTTTAGAGGAGGAATGACATCTTGACTTCCCTAAGACATGGGGTTACTGGGATGGCTAATTGAATTCTAACACTTATTGGTCTTCCCACTGTGAGTGAGTGATAGCATCACTGAGTGACAGGCAAGACCAAGGAGAGTAAATCTGATCAATGGAGGAGGGAAGAAGAGAGAGGTTAGAGAGGGTGCAGCTGGACCCTAGCAAAAGAGGCCCCAGGTCCAGGGGTGTCTATGCTTTGCGGGAAGGAGGGAGGACAGGGGCCTCCAACAAAAGCATCCCTGCTGAGGACACTCAGGATTCCAGGAGATGAAGTAGCTTTGACTATGAATGCACCACTGAAACCTCATTGTTTGCCCCCAAGGGAGGGAGAAGAGCAGAGAGTGAGTCCATGCAAGGGTCTGTAGATAGAAATCTTTTTAGCAGCATCAGGACAGCAGGGAACCTGTCCATCAGGGGCTTTGTTAGTTGACAACTACATCCCAGGCACGTTTAACAGGTGGCTAAGGAAATAAACCATTTATTAAGTAAATAACCAGGAAGGCAAGTGTCAATCCCAGCCTACTCCAGGCCCTCCAAGGCCTGGCTATGTCTGTCACTTTCATTGAGGTGCTAATATTCTCAGAATCCCCTTGTTGGGACAGTGTTTTTTTTGCAGAGCTAGAATTTTCATTGGTCAGAAATACCTGGTCTTCCCACTTCATGGGGGGCGGGGGGGGGGGGAGAAGAAAACCAAAATTCAGAATAAGGGCTCAGTAGCAAATTTGCATAAGAATAGCCATTAGGCAGAAAGGAGAGTGACATTACTGAGCTTTAGCTGTCTACTATATCTTCTGCTCAGGTCTTTGGAAGTGTATCTTAACCTCATTTTATCTTGTTCCCTATCCTTCTACCCCGCTTCACACACCCACACCCCAACATACACACACACATTCTCTCACACATGCACGGCTTGCTTGCATAGTCAACTAACCTTCCCACGTAGAGTTCAGACCCTTCCCTCTATGCTCAAGACCTTAAAGCTTTTAAGAAGAAAAAAAAAACATTTCTTTTGAGAGGAATTTTTATTTTTCTTTCTTCTTTTAATCATATCCGAACTGCTCATATTAACAAAAACAAATGAATTCACCCATAATTCTTCCCAACAAATTGTTTACAAGTTCGTGGCTATACGCTGTACAAAATTCATGTCATGTAACAATGCTGTGAAGCACCAAACACCATTTGGCCCAGAACTGCAACACAGCTAAGTGCATGCTGCGGGTTCCCTGGTGCTTGTTTTGACTGTAATCTCTACTATCTGCACAATATTCCATGTTAACAACATGGAGGTTGACTATCCTGTATCCAAAATGCTTGGAACAAAAAATGTTTCAAATTTTCTCTAAGTTGGGGATATTTCACATACATGATGAGATATCTTGAGGGTAGGATTCAAGTCTAAACTCAAGGCTCGGCACCTGTGGCTCAAGTGGCTAAGGCGCCAGCCACATACACCTAAGGTGGCAGGTTCATATCCAGCCTGGGCCCGCCAAACAACAATGATGACTACAACCAAAAAAATAGCCGGGTGTTGTGGCAGGTGCCTGTGGTCCCAGCTACTTGGGAGGCTGAGGCAGAAGACTCACTTAAGTCCAGGAGTTGGAGCTTGCTGTGAGCTGTGATGCCACAGCACTTTACCCAAGGGGACAGCTTGAGGCTCTGTCTCAAAAAAAAAAAAAAGTCTAAACTCAAATTTTGTTTATGTTTCATATATACCTGATACACATGGCTTGAAGGCAATTTTATTCAATAATTTAAAATAATTTTTCAGCCAGGCACAGCGGCTTATACCTGTAATCCTAGCACTTTGGGAGGCAGATGGGTGGATTGCCTGGTTCAGGAGTTCCAGACCAGCCCCAACAAGATCGAGGCCTTATCTCTAAAAATAGCCAGGCATTGTGTTAGGTGCCTGTAGTCCCAGCTACTTGGGTGGCTGAGACAAGAGAATCACTTGAGCTCAGGAATTTGAGGTTGCTGTGCATTATGATGCCATGGCACTCTACCAAGGGCAACATAGTGAGACTCTGTCTCAAAAATAAAATAAAATAAAAATAATCTTCACATGAAACAAAGTTTTCGTTAACTATTTGTGATATCACACTGGTGCTCAAAGTCTTGGAGCACTTCCGATTAGGGGTGCTCAACCCATAGCATCTCACTTTCTTAACGATTATTCTACTACTGAGCATTTAGATTGTTTGTGATTTTTCACTAATTTGAATGTTGTTATAGTAAAAATCCTTGTGGACAATGCTTTTTCCTTTTGCACTATTTCTTGACAATGAAATCCCAGAGGAGTATTACTGAGCCATCAAAGTTTGATATATAATGTTAAATAATTTCTCAAAAGGATAATGATTATATTTTGTATGTTAGTAAGCATGTACTTTCCACTTTTATTTCAAAAGCAGTTGATACATTTTGGAAAGTGACCAAAAAAAGACTTAAACTTGGTTTGGTGCTGAGTATGAGACCACTCTGAGCTCCAGACCACAGAGAATCCTACCTTCTCGCTCCCACTCCCACCTTCACCTTAAAGCCCCACTCCTACACCATCTGCATGATCCTGGGGTATTCACACCTGCCTTAATAAAGCCTGAGAGTGAGAGTCTAGCTCAATGTGTCTCAAACTTGAATGAGTAAGAAATATATAGTGAGAAATATATTTTATGGCCTGGCTCTGTGGCTCATGCCTGTAATCCTAGCACTCTGGGAGGCCAAGGCAGGTGGATTGTCTGAGCTCATGGGTTCAACACTAGCCTGAGCAAGAGCAAGACCCATCTCCAAAAATAGTCAGGCACTGCGGTAGGTGCCTATAGTCCCAGCTACTTGGGAGGCTTAGTCAAGAGAATCACTTGAGGCTTGGCACCTGTAGCTTAGTGAGTAGGGTGCTGGCTACATATACTAAAGGTGGTGGGTTCGAACCCATCCTGGGCCTGCTAAACAACAATGATGACTGCAACAAAAAAATAGCCAGGTGTTGTGGCAGGAGCCTGTGGTCCCAGCTACTCAGGAGGCTGAGGCAAGAAAATCACTTAAGTCCAAGAGTTGGAGGTTACTGTGAGCTATGATGACTCAGCACTCTACCGAGGGTGACATAGTGAAACTCTGTCTCAAACAAAAAAGAGAATCAGAGGCGGTGCCTATGGCTCAGTGAGTAGGGTGCTGGCCCCATATACCGAGGGTGGCAGGTTCAAGCCCAGCCCCAGTCAAACTGCAACAAAAAATAGCGTGGGAGGCTAAGGCAGAAGAATCGCCTAAGCCCAGGAGTTGGAGATTGCTGTGAGCTGTAACTCCACAGCACTCTACCAAGGGCAATAAAGTGAGATTCTGTCTGAGATTCTGTCTCTAAAAAAAAAAAAAGAGAGAGAGAATTGGGCAGTGCCTGGGGCTCAAAGGAGTAGGGCACCAGCCCCATATATGGGAGGTGGTGGGTTCAAACCTGGCCAGGCCAAAAATGGCAAAAAAGAATCACTTGAGTCTAAGTCTTGGAGGGTGCTATGAACTATGATGCTAGGGCACTCTACTGAGAACAATAAAGCAAGACTGTCTTAAAAAAAAAAAAGGGTGGTGCCTGTGGCTTAAGGGAGTGGGGGCACTGACCCCACATACTGGTGGCAGTGGGTTCAAACCCAGCCCTGGCCAAAAACTGGAAAAAAAAATTATAAATATTAAAAAAAATTTTTTTAAATTTGATACCCAGAATATATGTGTACTTATTTGAAACAAAACCTCCACAAAACAAACCTTACTGTCACTTAGGTGATTCCTATCACTATTTCCCATTTTACTTTATTCTTATTCTCTCTCTTTTATCTTTAATGCTGGTTTCCACCACCAAACTGATTTCCCACCCCACTATGAGATTCCAACCCTGCCAACCCACCATTTGAAAAACACTGCTATAGCACTTTGGTTTCATCTGCTGTCAGCCAGTGCAGAGATGAATGAGAAACTGGTTCACCTACAGCAGAAGTTACATCCATTTATTTCACTTTTCTTTTATTCTCAGGAAGGGGGTGAAGGGGAAGAAGAAAAGTTATCCTTGTGAATTGAAGCAGCTTCAGTAGAATTGGAAAGATGAGGACACTTTCCTCATCTGGGCAATACCTCCCTGGTTAGAGACACACTCCATTTAGTCTCCTGCACCAGCCTTTGGGAGGGAGGAGCCCCAAAAAGATGGTTTGTAGAAAAGAGCCCAGTCCTTTTATAATAGGATGCCCTCACTAGGTGAGGCAAAGGTGTACACTCACCTTCAGGGGGCTCAGATGGTTTCTCGGGCTCTGTGACTCGAAGGCTCACAGGAATGTCTAGAAACTTCTCATAGCAGTCTCCATACCATACAAGGAGCTCTTGGTGCTTGTGAATTTCTCTGCAGCTCTCATAAAATATTTGTCCTTGACACTGCACAGCAACTAGGTTCTGCTCCTTGGGGAAGCGGGCACAGTTGACATAGGACATCCAATTCCCCATACCTCCTTTTCCATCTATAAAGTGGCTCAAATGACCATCTTCAAAGATCTAAATGAAACAGAACGTGAAGTTTGCACTGTACTTTTCTTTTGCCCACCCTATAAACTTATTAAAAACTTATAACCCAAACCTTACACTTGAGTCCACCAAATGCTTTTCCATAAACAGATTTCCACATCTTTACAATTAACATATATGTATCATATATATATATATACTTAAGCCTATATAGGTTTAATAGCTTAAGGACATCTCTGTAGGTAGCTGATATGACATATTTTAAAAGATTCTTACTTTTTTTTTGAGACAGAGCCTCAAGCTGTCGCCCTGGGTAGAGTGCTATAGCATCATAGCTTACAGCAATCTCCAACTCCTGGGCTCAAGTGATTCTCCAGCTTCAGCCTCCCAAGTAGCTGGGACTACAGGTGCCTGCCACAACACCCTGCTATTTTTTGGTGCAGCCATCATTGTTGTTTGGTGGGCCGGGCTGGATTCAAACCCTCCAGCTCAGGTGGTGGATGTGGCTGGTACCTTAGCCACTTGAGCCACTGGCGCAGAGCCTTTTTTTTAGACAGAGTCTCACACTATGTTGCCCTTGGTAGAGTGCCATGGTGTCAGAGCTCATGGCAACCTCAAACTCTTGGGCTTAAATGGTTCTCTTGCCTCAGCCTCCCAAGCAGCTGGGACTATAGTCACTAGCCACAATGAGCGGCTATTTTTTGGTTGTAGTCATCATTGTTGTTTGGCAGGCCTGGGCTGGGTTCGAATCCATCAGCTCTGGTGTATGTGGCTAGCACCCTAGCTGCTGAACTATAGGTGATGAGCTAAAGATTCTTACTTTTATCACTTTCTTGAGTCACAGATTGCTCTAATGAACATATGTTAATTTCATAAGCAGAGATAAGAAAAATAAAGAGGAAGTTAATTTAATTCCACAATTGAAAAACAACTGATTAGTTTTGTTTTTATACCCACTAAGTTTCCATGTATATTGATAGAGCCATCATTTTTTTTTTTTTTTTTTGAGACAGAGCCTCAAGCTATCCCCCTGGGTAGAGTGTCGTGGCATTACAGCTCACAGCAACCTCCAACTCCTGGCTCAAGCAAGTCTCTTGCCTCCACCTCCCAAGTAGCTGGGACCACAGGCGCCCGCCACAACGCCCGGCTATTTTTTGGTTGCAGCCGTCACTGTTGTTTGGCGGGTCCGGGCTGGGGATTGGAACCCACCACCTTAGGTGTACGTGGCTGGCGCCTTAGCCAGTTGAGCTATAGGCGCTGAGCCAGAGCCATCATTTCTTTCTTTCTTTTTTTTTTTTTTTTTTTTGAGATGGAGCCTCAAGCTGTCCCCCTGGGTAGAGAGCAGTGGCATCTCGCTCACAGCAACCTCCAACTCCTGGGCTCAAGCGAATCTCCTGCCTCAGCCTCCCAAGTAGCTGGGACTACAGGCGCCTGCCACAACGCCTGGCCATTTTTTGGTTGCAGCCATCATTGTTGTTTGGCGGGCCCGGGCTGGGGATTCGAACCCCTGAACTTAGGTGTATGTGGCTGGCGCCTTAGCCACTTGAGCCACAGGCGCTAAGCCTAGAGTAGACTCTTAATGTGTGGTGAGAAGAAGGCAGACCAGCTGGAGACCTCAGGATCCAAGAAGAAATAATATGGTAGCAAGATGCCTTGTTTTGTTTTGTTTTGTTTTGCTTTTGGTTCTTACATCATCACTTTTATTTATATATATAAATATTTTGGTAATATTTGGCTTCTGCAATTGTAAGAGATACAGGATATAATACACAAGATAACAAATGTTATTGGCAAATATTGAGTATTACAATTTTATTATATTTTTTCCTTTCTTAAAATGTGTGTACTTTTTGCATCCTCTGTATTTTTTAAGTCTGATTCATAATACACTGAAATGGTATGGTAGGATATGTCCAGTTATAGCTCTTCCTTGGTCTAGATTATGTTTTGATCCTTTTAATCAAATAAGTAGAAATTTAGGGCACTAGAAGGCAGAAGATGCAAGAGATTGTCCATGAGAGGTTCATAAGCTCTTTCTTCACTATGTGAAATGTCCAGATAATATTTGGATGTTGCCAACACTGCTGTCACTCACTGACATCTGGTGACATCAATCCCTCTGAAGGATTCTGGGCTCTGGAACTGGCAGGAGCCTTCTTTTTTAATCCAGACTTGAAGCCAAAGAAGCTGACTACTCAGAAATGCCAAGAGACTCAAAAAGCAACAAACAAAACCAAAAAACAGTTTTCAAATAATCCTGTTCTCCAGCCATAGACCAGAAAAGATATAGCCTAGCAAGACAGAAAACTTTGGGAAAATAACTGCTGTGCTCCAGCCAAATATTCTAACACCACAGGGAAAACTATGATCCATTCCGAGCCATACCAGACTGAGTAGAGAGCCCAGATTTCCCCTCTAACACAGCTGCAATGAGGCAGCCAAACCTTGACACCAGGTTTGGTGAAAGAGAAGGTCACAGAACACATTATCATTCATCCTCACTGGATGCTACTGAGGACACCTCTAGCATCCCTGGAGACTATGTGGGTAGTCTGGACTTCTCCCCCACCCAGGCAGTGATGATGCACCTTTTCCCTCCATGTATACAAGGTGTCATGGGATGTTTAATGGAGACCCAGGACTTTCGGTATCAACAAATGGTAAAAACGTACTCTACAACAGACCCTCGGTACAAGCTGGTTTCATTCTATGGAAATGAATTTAAATCTGTATCAGAGTAGCACCATTAGAACCTGGATGCTCCATACACACTCAATTCCTTCCCATACATGTGAATAAGGTTGTGTGCGTATATTTTCTCAAAAGATGTTTGTTTCCTCTCCACTATGGGAGTAAAGTTGAACTATGTTAGTACATGGCATATTCTAGTAGTTCAACCTATGCTTGTTTCGATTCCCCTGGGTGAGTGTAAGGTTCTAGTAAAACAAAGTAGCAAATGGCGTACCATAGGTAGTCAATGCATTCCTGCTTTCTTGCATTTCTGCGTGAGTAAGGTTGCGTGGCTGCTATCTGGCATAGACTAGGCACTAAATGTATGACTATTTTTCTCTTTCATGTGGGGAATGATGTATTAGGAAAGTGCTTGACATGCACTCAAGACATCCTTGTTTATGTCCCTCTGTGTGAGTAATGCTGTGCTGATAGAATGTGGCTGGCCCGTACCCATTACTCAAGTCAATCTTTCCTTCACCTGTGGATGAGGAATGTTTGAGAATAGGACCTGACATACAGTAGGTACTCAAGCCATGCTCAGTTTTTATCCCTGTGTATGAGTACCGTGATACTAGAGAAATGTCTGGGATAGACTGCGTGGTCTGTGAATGCTTACTTACTGTCAATAATGTTAGAGTAAATAGAACACGCCACCGTACAGAGGCTCAGTGGATGCTTGTTTCCATCTTCATGAGGGTAAATTTATATTTAAAAAATGCCTACTTTATACTAATGTTTAACAATTCTTGGGTCTTTCACTATGTGTGAGTAGGGTTGTAGTATAATAGTATAGGCTGTCAATTCATGCTTACTTAGTTCCCCTATATGTAAGTAAAATTATGCTGGCACATAGTTTGGCCTATGCTAGCTGCTATTTGCAAGCTGTTTCCTTCTCCTGCGGGTGGATATGTTATAATGCAATGGTATCAGTTGTATGCTAAGGGCTAATGCAGTCCGCTTCCTCTTCCCCACATGTGCATGCTGCCATTACACAGAGTAATGCTCACCTGTACTTGGAATATAATGCATCCCTCTTTCCTTACCCCATGTGCCAGCAAAGTTGTAGGTGACTAGGGGTAGGGATATGCGAGGTGCTTTACACATGCTGATTTTCTTCTCTTCTATGCCAGTAAGTCGGTCCTGGAATAGAGCCTAACATACCCTGGACGCATTCTTCCATTTACATATATACATGTGAGTAACGAGATACTAGAATGTTGCCTGACATATCCCTGCTCTGTGCAGGTTTGGTTTCTTCCTCTATGTTGTACTAGAATTGCTTCTTACATATACCAGGGTTCCGATGGATGTTTGCTTCTTTCCCCTAGGTGTGAGGAGGTTCTAATAGAGTAATTCATGAAATGTGCTAAGCACTTAATGCATGGTCATTTCCTTTCCTCCTGTGAGAATAAGGTTGTTGCCAAATTGTAGCACAGTACAATAGTCATTTATGTGCAGTTCTTTCTTTCCATTACATGTGAGTAAGGTGATATTCGAAAGGTGCCTGGCAACATTGTGTGCTGCGAGCATGCTTGTTTTCCTCACTTAAATGTGAGTAAGAATGCCCAGGAAAATTTCTAGGCCTATGTTATATACTCTATACATGCTCTTTTCATTCCCACACATGTAAGTTTGTGCAAAATTATTATTTTGCACATACAATGTTCTTAAGGGATGCTTGTTTCCTCTTTCTAAAGTGTGATATTGTACTTACCGTGTAGTAAGTGCTCAGTGCAATATTCCTCTTTTCCTCTTATGCGAGCAGTGTCCTTGCAGCAGACTGCCTGGCTCACCAGCTGTGAAATTCATGCATGTATTTTTTATCCTAAGGAAGAGTAAGGTTGGGTGAAATAACTGAATGTCAAGGAATAGACATGAATGACTATTTCATTTTTGTTCAGAATAGGTCATATTTCATTAAAACAGTGCTAGACAATAGCGGATGCTCCATTCATGCCTGTGTACTTCTCCTATGAGTGAATAAATCGTGCTAGAATAGTGCTTGACAAATATTAGGCACTTACTACTTGCTTGTATCATTCCTTTGACTTGTGGATGACATTGTACTTGAAAAATACCTAGAAGGAATTTACTTGGGACTTAATACATATTCATTCCTTTTTCCAATATGAGAGTAAACATTTGCTAGAATAGTATCTGGCTTATAGAAGGTATTCATTGCAGGTGTGTTCCATCCCCTGTGTGTGAATAAATTTATACTAGAATAGACCTTTTAATAAACTGGTGGGGCACTGAATGCTTCCTTCCTACTGTGTACGAGTACTGTTGCTAGCATAATATATGGTCTGTACAAAGTGCTTGATTCCTGCTTGCCTGTTTCCCATGAACTGAAAATGTTCTTCTGAGAAGAATGCCTGGCTTTTACTAGCTGCTTCATGCTCGCTTCCTTCTCATGTGTGCAAAGTCGTGTGGCACGTACTAATTTCTCTGCATGTTTGTTTCCTCCTTCCTCTGTGTGAATGACATTGTGCTAGACCAAAATGCGCCATATAATGGGACATTTCAATTCATTCTTGTTTCCATTCCCCCTATGTGTGTATAAATTTTTACTAAGAGTGTTTGGTATACCTGAGGTGATCAAAGCATTTATGCTTCCTTCCCCTGCGTGTGTGCGAATTGGTATTGTTGTAGCATCTAGCATAGGTTCTCAGCATATGCTGGCTCCCTTTCTCTATTGTCCTATAACTGTACTTAGCAAATAGTTGGTGCTCAAATCAGTCTTACTTCCTTTTCCTATGGGTGAGTAACATTGTTCTAGAATAGGACATAGCATACACTAGGTACTCAATGCAAGCTTGTTTCCTGTCCCTAGGTGTGACTACAATAATAGAGTAGTACATGGAATATACTGCGTAGTCTGTGCATGCTCAATTCCTCCTCATCAGTGTGAATAACGTAGTACAACGTGCCAGGCACGTATCACAGGGTCCATGCATGCTTATTTTCTTCCACTCATGTGAGAGTAAATTTCTACTGCAAAGGAGTCTGCCATATACCCAGCGCTCAAAAAATTCTTATATCCATCTGATGTATGAGTAATGTATAAAATGTGTCAACAATACATGAGGCACCCAATGCATTCTTACTTAACTCCCCTGTGTGTGAGTAGCATTATTCTAGCAGATAGTTTGATAGTTTGGCATACACTAGGTTTGTTTTCTTACCCAATGTGTCCCTACATTGTATCAAATAATACCATGTATATACAGAGAGGGTGGCAAAAATGTGTACACATTTTAAGAAATGAAAAACAGTATTACATTTATAGTACTCAATATACTGATAACAAAGGATGAGCACAGGTCACACTGAGCACCTTTTGCAACTGCAGAAGTCAGACGTGACTTGAGTATTACAAATGTTTCTTCTCCGCACCCTCAGTAAGTTGGTACTAAAATAGGGCCTCACAGACTATCATCACTTAGTGCATTATTTTTCCTTCTTCATATTTTTAAGTAAAAATAAATTTTAACAGTGCCTGGTATAAACTCCTTATTCATGGACTTTTCTTCATATGGGAGGATAGTATTTTCCTGGAATAGTGTCTGACATATGCTAGGCATTTTTTTTTGCATGTTTTATTTCCTCATACAGAGATAAGATTGTGCCTGCCATGTGTTGTGTATGTTGAACCTTCCTTGCATCTTTTTGGTAAATCCCACTTGGTCATTGTAATGCTTTATTGAGGATTTTTGCATCTGTGTTTATCAGGGATATTGACCTGGGTTGTTTGTTTATTTGTTTGTTTTTATGGTATCCTTTTCTGGCTTTGGCACTAAGAGTGATGCCAACCTCATAAAATGAATTTGGAAAGGTTCCTCATTTTTCTACTTTTTGGAAGAGTTTAAAAGGATTGGCATAAATTTTTCTTTGAATGTTTGGTAGAATTCAGCTATCAAGCCAGCTGGTCTTGACTGTTCTTTGTTGGGAGGTTTTTAATTACTATTTCAATCCTTTTATTTGTTGTTGGTCTGGTTCAGGATTTCTATTTATATTTCTTCTTGATTCAGTTTTGGTAGTTTACATTTTTTTTGGAATTTATCCATTTCTTCAGGTTATCCAAGTGATTGGCATGTAATTTTCTAATAGTCTTTTATTATAGCCCATGCGATCATCCATGGAGTCTTTTATTATAGTCCTTTTTGCTTCTGAGGACTTGTTTATAATGTTAACCTCTTTCATTTAGGATTTAATTTACTTAAATCCTTTCTTCTTTCTCAGTCTAGGTTTGTCATTTTTTTATCTTTTTAAAAATATCTTACATTTGCTGTTTATTGTCTCTTTTCTTCCTTCTACTAACTGTAGGCTGGGCTTGTTCTTTTTCTACTTCCTTGAGGTACAAAGTTACTTTATTAGAGATCTCTCTTCTTTTCTAATGTGGGCATTTATTACTATAACCTTCCCTCTTGGTACTGCTTTTGCTACATACTGTAAGTTTTGTTATGTTTTCATTTTACTTGTCTCAAACTTATATTTTAAATTCTCTTTTGCTCTTTCTTTGACTCAGAGGTTGTTCAGGTGTGTGCTGTTTGATTTTGTGTATTTGTGGATTTTCCAATTTTCTTATGGACTAATGATTTCTAGTTTTATTCCACTGTGGTTGGAAAAAAATACTTGGAATAATGTTAATTTTGTTAAGACTTGTTAATTTTGTTAAGACTTGTTCTGTGACATAACATTTTTTCTATCTTGGAGAATGTTCTATGTTCACTGGAGAACAGTGTACATTTTTCTGCTGTTGGGGGGAAATTTCTGTATATGTGTTAGGTCCATTAGTTCTATAGTGTTGCTCAAGTCAGATGAGTTTTTCTTTTAAAATTGATTTTCAGGGCGGTGCCTGCAGCTCAAAGGAGTAGGGCACCAGCCCCATATGCCAGAGGTGGTGGGTTCAAACCCAGTCCCAGCCAAAAAATGCAAAAATGTGTCAATAATGTTTAATCACAATAGTGCCTGGCATTTATTAGTTGTTCAATTCATCCTCATTTCCTCCTCCTATGAGTGAGAAAGTGTCTACTACAGTAATCCTGGTGTATACTAATCATTCAACCCATGCTTGTATTCTTCCCCCATGTGTGAATAAGGTGATATTAAAATACTAAAAAATAACCTGGCTTATATGAAGCAAAGAACATGTCCTTGCTTCTTTCCTGAACTGAATTTGCATAGTTGTACTAGAATAATAGCTAGCATAAATTTATTTCTAAACACTTGCTCACATCCTTTCGCTATGCTGCGGATATAAGTTCTGAGTGATTCCTCATTTTCTGTCCCATGTGTGAGTTTTGTACTAGAGTAGTACTTGGTATACACTAGGTGCTCAATACATGCTTGTTTCTTTCCACTACACATGGGTACTATGATGCTAAAATTGCTCCTGGCATATATTAGATACCCAGTGCATAATGTTTTCTTTCCCCTCATGTGTTAGGGTATCTGCACTAGCACAGTATCTGGTGTATGCATGTTGTTTTTGCAATTGTATATGAATAGTATACTCAAGTAAAACCTGACATGTTCTAGGTACTCAATTCATGCTTGCTTCTTTCTTCTACAGGTGAATCATGTTGTGTGAGAACACACAAAGCCTTGGTGTATGCTCATTTCTTTTCCCCTGTGTGTCAATGATGTTCAAATAGAAATTGTGCCGAACGTATTCTAGGAGCTCAAAGAGCACACATTTTCTTTCCCCACCTGTGAGTAATGTGTGTGGTATTAGAGCACTGCTGGCCATATACTAGTGCTGCATGCATGTTGGCTTCCTTTCCTTGTGTTTTACAAAGTTGTAGTTACAAGAATGCCTGGTGTATAATAAAGGCTCAATACATGCTTGCTTCTTTCCTCATTCATCTGAGTTCTGTTGCAGTGAAATAGGTGGAGGCGTATATTATTGATATGTGCTGCAAGCAGGCTTGTTTCTTTCCCTGAAGTGTTATTTTGGGTGTACTATAAAATTGCCATGCACACTCGTGGCTTCTCCTTCTGTGGGAGTAATTTTGTATTAATCTTGGCATAGTACCTGACATGTACTCAGTGAAGTGAATGCCTGCTTCCTTTCCCTGCTGTGTGTGATGCTGTGCTCAAATATTCCTGCCATACAAAGTGTTCCATCATGCTTGCTTGCTCCCCCATGTAAGGATTATATTTGACTAGAATAGTACTAGGCAAATAATCTATGCTTGCTTCTTCTTGCATCATATAAGTAATATACTAAAATAGTGCCTGGCACACCCCAGGTTTCCCCTGCATGCTCATATCTTCCCATATGTGAATAAACTTCCCCTAGACTAGTACCTGGCTTATACAAGATGCAGAATGAATGTTTGTTTTATGTACTTGTGCACGATGATGTTACCTGGCGTTTACTGGGCTTTCCTACGCAATATTGTCTCTCTGCATGTATGAGAGACACGACGTTAGAATAATTCCTGACCTATCCTAGGAGCTTAGGGCATGCTGTGTCCTTTATTCTATGTAAAACTAGAGCAGTACTAGAATACTGTCTGGACTCACAGGATGTGACTGCATGCTTGCTTCTTTTCTTACTTTGTGGGTAGTGTACTAGAATAATGCCTGGCAGTACTGGGTGCTTTATGTATCCCTAGCTTACTCACTCATAAGAGAGGAAAATAAGCATGCATGAAACAGATAATATGTGTCATGCACTGTTCTAATACGTTGCTTACATGTAAGAAAGGATAATAAATTATGCATTAATTTCTTAGTAGAAGCCCATGGTATTCTATTACAACCTCATTCTCAAAATGCAAGGAAAAACTGAAACACGAGTTAAGTGCCTAGTTATACCAGAAGTTATTCTTTTACAACTTTGCTCTTATGTAGGAGGAAGCACATAGCCATGAATTTGCTGACTTGAGTCATTCCAGTCACAATTCTATAAAAATCTCCACCCATAGTTCAGATAAAAGATAATGACTGAATGCCAGGCAATAGTATGACACTATGCACACATAAGGAAAGGAAACAAAAATGCTCTGAACCCCAGGATATGTCATCACTGTTCAGGTACAAAATCACTCACATGAAAGGGAAACAAATGCACACAGCTAGCGTTTCTAGAATATATAAGGCATTTTTTGTGTAATATTATTCACATATACTGGGAATAAAGCATTGAGCATCTAGTATGTGCTGAGTACTATTCTGTTGGCTCCTTACTCTTACATCAGGACTGGGAATGAATATACATTAACTATATGTCAGCTACAATTCCAGTAAAGTAATAATAACAAATAAATGGAAGGATGCACATATCCATTGAGCCCCTGTATTTGCCAGTTGCTATAGTAGTACATGAGCCATTATAAAAGTTTTGAGATAAACAAAAATAAAGAAATGTAAAATCCATACACATGGAAACAAATGAAGCCCTCCTAGCACTCATAAACTGAGCAAGTTGAGACTTGTGCAGGTGAATCAGAAAGGACATTGTCGACTGTGTCTCTGGGAAGTGAAAGAGTGGGGCACCACACAGTCTACCTCAAGATTTTTGTAATGACCTAAGTATAAATTTTTCATACACAGAGGAAGGAAACAGGCATTTATTGAGTACCTAATACCGACAGGAACTATCATGGTGCATTGCACATAATTTGGAGAACGGAAGCAAGCATGAATTATGTGCCTAGCAGAGCAAAGCAGTGTTACAGTATAATATTATTCTTCATAGGAGGATAGACATGCTTTGAGCACCTGATATGCCAAGCACTGATCTGCACATTACTCACACATAAAAGGCAGACAAATTCTGTGCTTAGCACATGCCAGATTTATCATTGCTTTCATGTATAGAAGAGGAAACAAGCATCCATCTAAGTGCTGTGTGCATGCCAGTCGCTATTCTAACACAACCTTGTTCACATATTGGGGATTGAAATGAGCATACATGAAGTCCAGTCTCTGGTAGGCACTATTAAAGTTCTACTTTTAGCACATATAAGAAAGGAAAACAGGGAAACATTGAGAGTGTATGACAGGCACTGATCTAGTACAAGATTACTCACAATTTTGGAGAAGAAAGGAAAAATGTATTGAGTGCCTTGTATATACTTGGTACTATTAGAGAGCAAATCTATGCACAAATAACAAAGGAAAAAACAGGCATGAAGCATACGGTCTGAGCCAGCCATATTCTTGTGTATTTAACTTATACCTAGAAAGAACAGAGGAATTACTATGGACTGAATGTATCCTCCTAAAATTCATACTTTGAAAACTAAGACCCAATGTGATAGTAGTTGGTGGTAGGGCGTTTGGGAAGTGATTAGATCACGAGGGTGGTGCCTCCAAGAGTGGGATTAGTTCCTTCATTAGAGAGGTCCCAGAGAGACCCTTTAATTATTCTGCCATGTAAAGCCACAGAAAAAAAGAAAAACATCTATGGACCAGTAAGTGGGAACTCATGAGACAATGAAATCTAGAACCACCTTGATCTTGGACTTCTCAGACACCAGATTGTGTGAAATAAATGTGTTGTTGATAAGCTCCCAGTTCACGTTACTGTGTAACAGCAGCCCGAATGGACTAAGAGAATGTCTAAGATATGTCAAGTACTATTCTAGTAAAACTTCACTAACAGTCAGGGTAGGAAACAAGTGGTATACGCCAGGTACCAGTGTACCTTACTCATTGCAGGGAGGTAAGTATGTGTTGAGCACCTAGTGCAGGGGTCCTCAAACTTTTTAAACAGGGCCCATTCACTGTCCCTCAGACTGTTGGAGGGCTGGACTGCGGGCCCTGGGACAAGTTGGCTGCTAAGCAGGACAGATAGCAGCAGCAAAACACCTGGCGGGCTGGATAAATGTCCTAGGCAGGCCGCATGTGACCCGCAGGCCATAGTTTGAGGAAGCCTGACCTAGTGTATTTCAGCTATCATTCTAGGCCAAACCAAATCACACATAGAATAAAGGAATGAGAGTCAATAGAGCACCCAGTGTGTGTGAGGCACTATTCAAGTATCGTATTAGGGAATGATTGCACTGAGCACCTGCTCTACATCAGGGAATCTGCTACTTCCACATTGCTCACATTTGAGGGAAAGAAAAAGAAAAACATGCATTGAGTACCTGGTATGTCCTAGGTGCTAGTCTAATGCAAACACACACATAGGAATAAGCATGAATTGAGCACTTACTATATGTAAATAGCACTTACTATTTTAGTGCAATCCTATTCACACATAGGGGACAAAAACCGGGTATAAATGAAGCACTTGGAGTGTACTCTGTACTTTTCTATTACAGCAGTACTCAATCAAAATAGGCCAAAGGGAAGAAGCATGCATTAAATGCTCATATTCCAGATAGAGTTCTAGTATGATGTGGACAAAGAAATAAGCCTTAATGATCACTTAGTTATACAAAGGCAATATTTCTCATACACGGAAAAGAGCATACATTGAGCTCCTAGTTTACCACAGTCACTGTTATATTAAAAGCTTATGCATGCAGGCCAGGTGCAGTGGCTCACACCTGTAATCCTAGCACTCTGGGAGGCTGGCCTGGGTATAACCTGAGCTCAGGAGTTTGAAACCAGCCTGAGCAAGAGCAAGATCCTGTCTCCATTAAAAATAGAAAAACTAGCTGGGTATTGTGACAGGCACCTGTAGTCCCAGCTACTGGGAAAGCTGAGGCAAGAGGATTGCTTGAGCTCAAGAGTTTGAGGTTGCTGTGAGCTACTATACTGCGGCACTCTACCCAGGGTGACAAAGTGAGATTCTGTCTCAAAATAAATAAACAAACATAAATAAATACTTATACACACATAAGAAAAAGGAACAAGTGTGCATAGAGCCTTTGCTGTAGGTCAGGTATTATTCCAGTGCCCCAGCACTCACTCATAGAGTAAATGAGCAAGTATGCTTTGTGTCTAATACACACCAAAAACATTAGACAGCAGCCTTATGTGCAACAACAGGAAATGAGCATGCATCAAGCACTTAGTTTATGCCAGGGACCATTCTACTATACTATCGCTATGGTTAATGTGCCTGGCACAGATTGTGTATTGTATGTGTGCTTATGTCATTTTCTGTCCTTATGTCTGGGTATCGTTATCCTGGATTATATCTGGCACGCGCTAAACATTTATTGCATGCTTTCTATAGACGGCTAAATAATGATGCCAAATTCTAAAATCCAATTCTAATTTCTAAACCTAGAGTTTTACCTTGTATGAAATAAAAAGGGGTTTTATGGATATGATTAAGTTAAAGATCTTCAGTAGAGGCGATTATACTGAATTTCTGAGTGGGCTGTAGGTGCCATCACACATTCCCTGTAGGAGGCGAAGGGAAATCTGACTGCAGACAGAAGAGGAGAAAGAATTAAGATCAATAGGCAGAGATTGGAGTGCTGCGGCCACAAACCAGGGAATGCCATAGCAAGAAGAAAAGAACAGATTCTCTGTCAGATTCTCAGTGTCAGGGTCCTGTCCCAGGAGCAGGGTCAGCTAAGACCTGCTCTTAGAAATATAGAGTTAGAAATGACAGTAAAGAAAGAGACTAAAGAAACATAGAGTTAGAAATGACAGTAAAGAAAGAGACATGAGACATAAGAGTAGAATTAAAAGTGGGAGTTCAGGGGTCTATTGCCTGTTTGTGGACTTCTGGTAATGGCCCTGACTGCTTGCTCCACTCTGCTTTTATTGAAGTCCATTTGCCCAGAGGATAAGATGAAGGAAGGAACAAAGATAACAGCAGTTTCTCTGATTGAGCAGATCTCCTATTGTTATTATTATTAACCTTAAGGGTAGCCTTGAGAAATCTGAAATCTGAGCCTTCTATTGGAAGAGCCTCCTGCTTGAGATCACACACAGATTTCTAGGGAGGTGTTAAACTCCACTAGTTCTCTGTAGAGTAAAATGCTACCAGCATTAATCCTTTGAGGAATCGGTGGGAGGGAGGCATTTCTTCCCCTCACCACCACAGAGGATCATCCTCTGTGATAAGGGATATAAGCTCTTCTGCCCATATCTCAGGGCTCAAGCTACTCCCTTGATCTCTGCCCGAGGCAAATGCAAATCTCCATAATGGATATTGACTTTGCCTTTTTACTAGGCAGGAAATGACCCAGTTAATGTATCTTTCTAGGTCTTTTTCATAGCCTCTTCTATGACCACTTTTTCTCAGAGTGCTCACAGACCAAACAGGGGTGTTTGTAAGCTGTATTCCCAACAAGCTAGGATTTCAGAAAAGGCAGGAAGCTTGCAAACAATGGCTAAATGTAAACTGACTCACTCATCTTACTTTTTAATTTTCCTCTTTTTCTGGGGGTGCTTTTCCTTTTTTTCTGAGGGGTCTTCGGTCCCCATTCTCCCAACACTCAGGATGCAGTGTGGCCCTGCTGCTGTGTTTATTTCAGTCCAGAGATAAGTCTTCTGACTTCCAGGATTGTGAGAGAACAAATATATGTTGTTTTACATCTTGAAGTGTTGATATTTTTGTATAATGGCAAAAGTGAACTAATGCATGTGCTTTCTTTCTACTATTTTTGACTAATATTTTACTATAATATATTAGAAATATAGCACCTGGATCATACTAGAGGATCCATGCATCTTAATTTCTCTCTTCCTGTGTCTAAATATGTTGTTATGAGAGAATAGTGCTTGGCCTATACAATGTGTTCTAATTATGCGTGTTTCTCTCTTGCTGTGCATGACTATCTAGCATATCCCAGAGACAAGGCTCCTTGCTTTCTCCTTTGTGAATAATGTAGTGGAATATTTCCCAACAAATACTATGTACTCCATGCATGCTCATTTCCCCCCCAATGCATGAGTAAATTTCCATTAGACTGGTGTCTTGTTTTCTTCACCTAGGCATGGTGAGGTTGGTCTACTATATGCTGACACATCTGGGCTGTCAGTGTATGTGTGTCTTCCACCCCCTGTGCATGGGTTACATTGTATTTCATAATGTCTGGAATACATTGTTTGCTAAATGCTGTATTGTTTCTTTAGCCCTATGTTTAGGTAAGATTGTACTAGAATAGTGCGTAGAATGTACTAAGAACAATATAATGCTGTGTACAATAGTTTACAAAATATACCAAATGTTCAATGTATTCTTGTGGAATCTACTCCCTCTGTGTGCTTAAAGTTGTGTTTAAAAAGTAGAAACAGGTCTCTCTTGCCTCTGCTCCTTCATGAGAGGGATATACTTTCCAACTCTCTTTCTAACAAAATCTCTCTGTAACCCTGTAAAAAAAGTGAAAACAATATCATAGGTACTCAATGAATGCTTTTTTCTTACTGGAGATGTGATTAAAGTTATTTGAAAGTAGTGATTGATGTGATACTAGGTGCTTCACACATGTTCAGCTCCTTCTCCTAAGTATGGGTGGGTTTGTACCAGAATAGTGTTAGGCATATATTGGTGCTCAGTGCATACTTACTTCTTTCTTACATATGTGAGCAATATTATACTAGAAGATTGCCTGACAGTACTAGTTACTTCACAAAGTCCATTTCATTTCCTTGTTTGTGAGTAATATTATACTTACAGTCTCTTGCATCTAGTAGGTTCTCAATGCTTGTTTGGTACCTTACCTTTATGTGTCTGCAATGTTGTCCTAGAAAATTCCCTGGTGTACAGAAGATTATCAAGGGAATAATTTCATTCTCCATACATTTGAGTAAGACTTAGAATATCCTGTGAATACTCAATCATTTACCCTTATATATTACTAATGATGCACCAAAACTGTTCCTGGTATATTGTGCTCAATGCACACTTGCTTCCTTGTCCTGTGTGTGAATACCATGTGCAGGGATGGAACATATGCTCATCAATGAATGTACAGCCATTCCTTTTCTCCTGTGTGTGAGAGAAATTGTTTTAAAATACTCCCCAGTGTATAACTATGAGGATATTATGTGCTCATTTCTATCAATTTTGTTAGAGCAATATCCTACTAGATCACATGTGTAACATGCTATGTGTTCATTGCATACTTGCTTTCTTTTTAAATGAGTAAATAAAAGTTGCAGTAAAATACTACATGGCGTTGTAGATATTCAATATCTACTTATTTTCTTTAGCCCATTTTGGCTTAAGTTATAATAGTCCCAGCATATACTAGATGCTTAAAGCATACTTGCTTCCTTCCTACTATGTGTGATGTTCTTGTACTATTTAGTAGAATGGTACGTATACACTAGATGCTTCACAGAATTTCATTTCCGTAGACTATGTATGGGTTTGCAGTGGAATATTTCCAGATGTGTATGAGATAATCTATGTATGTTTGTTCCACCTTGTTTTGGGGAAGTACTGTTGTGATTATTATAATAATGCCTGGTACACAGTGGGCATTCAAAGCAGACTGATTTATTTCCTCTATGTGTGTGAAGGTTTGTACTAGAATAATACTTAGTATACACTAGGTACTCAGTGTATGCTAAGGTCTTTTCCCTGTGTGTGAGTTACCATGCCCCTCATTAGTGACCAATATTCTAGGCTTATATATGAGCTCATTTACTTCCTAAAAGGTATAATTATTGCTGTATTACAAAAGTGTCTGGCATAGAGTAGGTGTTCCATGCACATTTATTTTTCCTTAATATATGAGGAGTTTGTACTGGAATAATGTATGGTGTATACTAGATAGTCCACGTAGCCTCATGTCTTTCCTCTGTGTGTGAGCACAATTGTACTAGGATTATTTCTGGTGTATGTCTGGCTCTCAGTACATGTTCATTTAGTTTCCCTTAGTGTGAGTAATGAAATAGAATGTTTCCCCTCACATACCAGGTACTCACGTATGCTCTTTCTTCTAGTAATGTGTTACTAGAATGGTGCTCAGCATAGACCATGGGTTCAAGCACTGTTACCTTTGCTAAGTGTACAAATGCTTAGGCTGGAACACTGCTTGGATTATACTTGGTACTAAAGATTTGTTTATTTTTTCACCTATATATGAGTAATGTTGTTTTAAAGTTCTAAAATATTACCTACTAGTGATAGTAGGTGATCAACGCATTCTCATTTCTTTAGCTGTGTAAATAGTGCTTCTTCAGAATTAGATCGGCTATATGATCAGTTATTAATGTACATTCATTCCTGCCCCCCACACCCAGATCCTATGCTTGAGTAAGCTGTGAACTAGACAACTATCATCCATGTAGCGGCACTTAATCCATAGTCTTTTCCTTTCTTTGATGTGTGACTAGCATACATGTACTAGAATAGTGCCTATCATGTACTAGGTGCTTAATGTGTGGTTGCTTAATTTTCTACATATAAGTTATATTTTACTAGAATAGCAATTAGTATATTTAGGATCAGACAATTAACTTTTAGAACTTGTCCTAGAATAAGTACTGCGTAACCCATTGCAGAATATCACTATGGTCACCTTTGGGGTACTCCCCTTGGGATACTATGCACAGACACTGGCACCTAGTCCATGCTTCAAATCAATTTTGGAACTCTTTTTCTGGAATACAGGGGTTGATCTCTGAAAAACTTTTGCTGCTTTTTGTTCTGCTCCAACACTTCTTCCCATGGAATCTCCAGTAAGGGTAAATTCTGGCTTTGTTCCCTCAGTATTTCACCTTGACTGTGCTTTCTCACTTGAAGCTTTGTCTACTTGGGATGATCTGGTGATCAGTGTCTCTAGTTGGCTTTGTTGCCAACTTATTTTTACCCCAGTACACTTTTAAGTGGTCTCACCTACATGAGAGTCCAATCGGATTGTCCACAGAGATGGTGATCTTGAATGTGTGTCTTCCCTTTTCCTTTTGACACTGCATCAGACTCTGTTTTCTAACATGACTTGGTGATTAAAGGAAAAGAGACAGGTAGAGTAGAATCAAGAAATAATTAAACTACAGCTGTTGTGACTGGCAAAGAGAAAAATGGACACTGTGATTGTAAGCTTTCTCATTCATTCAAATGTAATAAATAAATAGTTGGTTTCATAGAAAATAAGCCAGAGACCAGAGATTTAGTAATAAATGATATTCCCTCTCTCTCTGCCCTTCTGAGTAATTACAGATTAGTGGAGGTGACAGACATGGAACTAATTGACCACATTTTAATATATAATGATTTTTGAAGATAACAATGTAAAGTTAGGCTTTTTAAAAAATGATCCAAAATGCAAATCAAAACTACTCTGAGGTATCATTTAACTCCGGTGAGATTAGCCCATATCACAAAATCCCAAAACCAGAGATGCTGGCGTGGATGTGGAGAAAAGGCAACACTCCTACACTGCTGGTGGGAATGTAAAGTAATATGTTCCTTTTGGAAATACATCTGGAGAACACTTAGAGAACTAAAAATAGACCTGCCATTTGACCCTGCAATTCCTTTGTTGGGTATATTCCCAGATGACAAAAAATCGCATTACAACAAAGACATTTGTATCAGAATGTTTATTG
>CAUYTI010126727.1:0-31586 GCA_963575145.1 Galago senegalensis | reverse complement strand
GCCCGCCACAACGCCCGGCTATTTTTTGGTTGCAGCCGTCATTGTTGTTTGGCGGGTCCGGGCTGGGGATTCGAACCCGCCACCTTAGGTGTACGTGGCTGGCGCCTTAGCCGGTTGAGCTATAGGCGCCGAGCCAGATCCGTTGTTTTAATGTAACACACATTTCACATTGCATGAAAATTGTGGAACAATTTTTTTGTGGGTGATGCTGTGATAATGAACACTGAACTCCTCCCAAATAAAGCTTTCTACACCTGTATTAATTATAGAGAGAGACACAAAGGATATATGTGTGTGCACGTAAATATCCATCTATCTCTCTAGTAAAAAATGGCATTTTTTACACATTTAATAAAAACAAAAAAGAAAATGGATTTATTAGATTTAAGGAAAATGGCAGAATGCAATTTTATGTTCTTGGTTAAGAGAAGAAATTCTGTGAAAATTCAACCATGAGGTCTCTGACCACTGAGAAACATTCAGGTGGGGCAGGGATTCCCCTCACTCTCCAAGATCGTTTCCAAAAGGCACATTCTTCAGCAATAAGGGCTGATTTTCATGTACTTTGCTGTGCTTGTTCTGATTTAAAATTTTAATTTTTAGGAGGAATGTTTTCAGACAGAGCTGTTGAAATTTCCATAGGCTTTAAAGAATATTACTAAAGAATGTTAGTTTTTACATGAAATTTCCTTTAGTAATTACAAACTCATGTATGAAAGATTTGATATGGATTTGATATGAATTTGATATTAATGATAGTAATCTGAAAGGAAATAATATTTCCTAAGGGTGACGATTCAATCATTGAAACCAATATTTTCAACAAGAAATTGTCCTTCATTTGCCTCCATCCTCTCAGTGTCTGTCCAGAAGCACAGACACCTCATTTCCTCCCCCACAAAGAAGCACAGTGATCTCAGCCAAGGCCATCCTAAGCACAAAGAATAAATCTGGAAGCATCACATTATCATGCCTCCGATCTTACTACAAGGCTATCGTAACCAAAACAGCGTGGTATTGGTACAGAAACAGAAACATAGACCAGTGGAATGGAGCAGACAAGCCGCATATAAAACTGTATACATACAGCCGACCAATCTTGGACAAGCAGACAACACCACATATGGGGTGAAAGAAGCCCTGTTCTGGACAGCACCTGTAGCTCAAAGGAGTAGGGCCTGGCCCCATGTACCGGAGGTGGTGGGTTCAAACCCGGCCCCAGCCAAAAACTGCAAAAAAAAAAGCCCTGTTCAATAAACGGAGCTGAGAAAATAGGATGGCTGCACACAGAGAGTGAAACAAGACCCCATCTCTCGCCACTCACAATCATGAATTCAAGATGGATAAAAGACTTAAGTATAACGTATGAATTCTAGTGGAAAATGTCGGGAAAACTCTTCTAGATATTGACCTAGGCAGAGAATTTATGACTAAGACTCCAAAGGCAAGTACAGCAACAACAGTGAATAAACGGGACTTGATTAAATTAACAGGCTTCTGTACAGCTAAGGAAGTAATCAACAGAGGAAATAGACAACCTGCAGGAGCGCAGAGAACATTTGTGAACTATACATCCAGCACAGGACTAATGTCCAGAATCTACAACCAACTCACAGAAACCTACAAGAAGAGACAACTCCATTAAAACGTGGGCAAAAATGACAGCTCTTTTTTTTATCCCAGAGACTACGTGCTTGGGAATAGAAAGGGCATTGTCATCGCAGATCTCACTTTTTATTTTGCTCAACTTTGGGTTGACCAAAATGAGCAGAAATAAGAACAAGGCCTTGCTAAGGCTATAAAAAAGAGTGGTATGTGAAACAATTTGTGGTGGTACAAGCAGACATTTTGTTTCAATTGTCAGGAATACATCATTATATGAGAGAAATGTAATCAGTATTACAAATGTACCACTTCCTAGATATTATCATGGAGGGTGTGGTCAAGTTTTAGAAACTGAGGCCATTTTTAAAAAGCAAATAACATGACAGGGAAATAAAAATTGTTGCGTGATAATATCAGATTGCCATGTGGGACTACTCTAACCCAACCTAAATGAAAATGAAGACCTCCGTGTGGGAAAGTCATGAGATCAGCACCTAGGATAGTTTTACTTCTCAGAACCAAATCAAAATTCCTGTAAGTCTCAGATAAAAACACCTTCAGTGTATCTGGAATGATGTTGTATGTAAAGGTACATCATAGTCAATGACAACTTCCCCAGACATGGGACAATGAATTATGTGTATTTAGTTAGGGGAGGTCGAGGCAGGTGGATTGTCTGAGCTCAGGAGTTCAAGACTAACCTGAGCAAAAGGGAGACCCTGCCTCTTCTAAAAATAGAAAAGCTAGCCTGGTATCGTGGCAGGTGCATGTAGTCTCAGCTATCCAGGAGGTTGAGGCAAGAGGAGCTCTTGAGCCCAGGAGTTTGAGGTTGTTATGAACCGTGATACCACGGCACTGTAGCCTGGGCTTGGAGGAACATTCACGCGGAAAAAAAATTCTGTCTCAAAGAAGAAGAGGAGGAGGAGGAGGAAGAAAGAAAAATAATTCTCAGGATTCTTCAAAGCATTCAGATATATTCTAATAGTCAAGTGAAGTAAATTGCCCCTCAGAATAGATTGGGTCTACCTTACTTCAGGTATGAAACATAAATTCTCATGGAGATTTTCCTTACATCTGGTACAACTTTTCTGAGGACTGGTTTTTCCTATCATTTTCAGAAGGAAACTTGAATGTGATTCTGCCCCAATTTTCTTTATTATACAAAACAAATAGAAAAAGACTCTTTATGTCACTTAACTTTCTAGGGTCTTGGATTCCTTATCCATGAAATACTACTCAATTAATTGATCTCTAAGGTAACTTCCAGCTCCAAGGTACTATTACTATATAACTAGTAAAGGGGTGAATGGTATATTAAACCCACAGAGACAGATGAGCTTCCAGCGAGAAATTTGTTGTTAGATATTAAAACTGATATTTTGCAGTGGCTACTCAACAAACATTGTCTCATTTAATCTCCCAGCACACACACACAGTTTCTATTTCACATATGCAGAACCTGATGTTTAGGGAGTTGCAGAAACTGATTCAAGGCCACACAACTGAGGAAGTGGTAAAACAGATTTGAGGCCAGGTCTTCTTTTCTTAAAAGTCTATTCCTTAACCACATCATGCCAAACTATCTTTCCAAGCTCAAAGAATTATTATTATTATTATTACCTTTGAAGGAAAGGTACAGGGGCAGGTGGCCCCAGCCAAAACTTTTCTATTTGTCAATTTATCAGCACAGCTCAAAAAGCATTCTAAGGATCACCCGATCTTTAAAAATATTAAGAACACATGTCATTTATGGCTCAGCACCCGGCACAGTGGTTACGGTGCCAGTCATAAACACTGAGGCTGGCGGGTTCGAACCCAGCCTGGGCCAGGTAAAACAACAATGACAACTGTAACAAAAAATATCTGGGAATTGTGGCGAGCACCTGTATGTAGTTCCACCTACTTGGGAGGCTGAGGAAAGAGAATCATTTAAGCCCAAGAGTTTAAGGTTGCTGTGAGCTGTGATGCCATCGCACTCTACCGAGGGTGACATAATGAGACTCCATCTCAAAAAAAAACAAAAACAAAAAAAACACAACATATGTTCATTTTGTATCTAATCCCTCAAATACGATAGAACCTCCATAGTTTGACCACCTCCCTATGTTGACCACTTCCATATGTTGATATAGTCCCTTCAGTGATCAATTTATGTAATTTCTACTGTGTAGGGAATATATTAGTGAAGTGAAACTTTACCAAACTCAATTTAGATGTGAATTTCCTGTTATAAAAACACAAACACTAATACTGATCCAGGCTACAGAGTAACTGATTAAATTCTTTTCTAGAGGGGTGAAAGAATGAATACTATATAAATATTCTAATGAAAATAAAAGTATTTCCATGGCTTCAGGATTCTACTAGATTTCATTTTTATCAAAGATAGGAAAAAATACTTGCGAAAGGATAAGAAATTGTTTGTGATAGAAAAATGGAAATAAATCATAACATCTGGGAAATATCAAAAATAAAAATTATGATGTTTGTAGAGAGAAAAGTTGCACTTTATAATGAAATAAAAGTTATAACAAAAGAATCCTGTATTTAGATACTGAGTCAAAAGTCAAATTTGTAACATGCATTAAGTTGTATCTACTTGCTGGAAAAGCCTTCAGGTATAAACTCTATGCACATTTGTCATTTCTTTTTTTCTTTCTTTTGAAATAGAGTCTTACTCTATTGACCAGGCTAGTGCCGCCCAGCTTGCATGGGTTTAAGCGATCTTCCTGCCTCAGTCTTAAGTAGCTGGGACTACAGGCCCCTCCATGCCCAGCTAATTTTTCTGTTGTTAGTAGCGACAGGGTCTCACTTTTGCTCAAGCTGATTTTGAACTCCTGAGCTCAAAGGATCCTTCCACCTTGGCCTCCCAGAATGCTGGGATTATAGGTGTGAGCCACTGTGCCCAGGCCAGTCATTAGCTTTTGAAATAATAACTTAGCCTAAAGAAATTCACTCTGCAATTTTGATCTTCAAGGTGGTTTTTGAGACAGCAAAAAAAGAGATTTTCTTTATGACATAAGAAAATCAGCTTTAGATAATCAGATTGTCTTTGAAAAATATTTAATGGAGTAAGCCTTCAATTATAGCTTGCAGGCTTACTTTACACCATATTCCAACTCAGGGCTTATGGAAATGAACAAAAAATAAATTTCTTGAACCAGCACATTAAGACCTCATAACAACAGTGGGTTTCGTATTTCACCCTGCATTCATTCCAACAACAATGTACAAAACAGCCAGCATTTCAAGGGAGCTAATCAGTTCACATCCCCGATACAGCCACCTGTTTGGATGAGGGGCTCTGATGAACAAGTGCTCAGATTGAGGGTAGCTATGATTTTCCCAGGAGCCATCAGCTTGAGAAAACGAATGAGATCACCTAAAATAATAATTTACTTCCCACTGGCCTGGTCTACATAATGCAGCCCCTCACAGCCACATGGAGCTTCCCCCAAATCAGACACCTCCAGGGGTCCTGAGGAGGCGATTTGTCACATGTGACCATGAACAGACTTCTGCTGGGCACTGGTGCTTCTCCATCCATGCCCAGAGAAGCAGCACAGACCCACCTTCTGCTCCTGGAGGTCCAGCTGTGCCTGGGCACACCCTACCGCGCTTTTGGCCTTGACAGTATCAGGGCAGCATGCTGGGTGACTGGCAGGCACGATTATGACCCCAACCCCTCCAGGTTCTAAGCAGTGGAGTGCAGACTCTAGGAACTGAGGAGCCCATTCATCAGTGGACTAGGAAAGTGCCCAACAGGCCCAGAAAGCTGCAGTTAGTTTGGATTGGAGGGTGCGATTTGGGTCTGGTGCCAAGGTATGTCCCCCACCAGCTGCATTCAGACCATGGGGCAATCTGCAGCCTGAGGTGGGCAGGGAGGGTAAGAGAGAAACGGTCTTGAGAGCAGACTCGCCACGCCGCTGGGTGCATGGACAGTCCCAGGCCAGCCTTGCTGACCTGTTACAGGCTGACCAGAGTGTAAAGAGGAAAGGCCAGAGGTTGACTTCATAATACGGAAAGGAAAGAGCTGGAGAATGCGACTGCCACTGGCCGCCCAGGTCGCAAGAGTGAGAGGTTGGCCCCCAATGGTCGCTGTTAGCACAGGGACAGCTCCCTCTGTCCCCCCGCAGCCAGGCTCCCACCAAAGTAGCTATTCTGCCTCCTTTATAGGGAAATAGGGATGGGGTTAGCAGAGAAACTCACAGAAGCTTCTCCCTCTATGCAAAGCATGCTGATGCACGAACAACGGCTTCCCCTGAGACCGTGCAGTGGAGTGTGGAAGGCACTGGTGGGGCGGAGGGAGAGCGGCTGGCCCTGCTCTGTGCTAAGCCCTCCGTGAGGGGTCCCCAAGTGTTCAATCAACATCCCTAAATGTCAGAATAATATTATTAAAGAGTTCTTCCAGCTCTGGCTTATCATCTTTCTGCCTTTCCTGAGCCTAACGGGGCTAGCAGAGAAGACAACCCCGGGGGAAGCCGAGCTGGAGTGCAGACCCCTCTTTCCTTCCAGAGTGAAACTCAGTAGTCTGTCATGCTTGGCTATTCTCCTTCAGAATTAATTCTCTGCCAGAAGATGGTGCAGCCCCTTGCCTCCCTGAAAATCTTTGGAGCAGACCAAGAATGTGCCAGACAAACCCATATAGGTCTAATCCTAACAGTAAACACAGTTAGAATTTTCCACCAGAAGTCTCTTCCTCACCCCAAACACAAGATACCTGGTGAGTCTGTCCTGTGAGTTAACCCGACATGGCCAACCACACCTGCTCTCCAGCAGTGGTCCTGGGCCGGGTTGTCATCCCTACTCTCTGCATAATCGTAATCTCATTTTATACGCAGGTATAGATGTGGGAAATTGACTTCACTTAAAATGTGAAACTAGCAAGGAAGATAAGCAGGAATTCAGAAAGTCATTTAAATGAAGAGCCTATCAGTTCATGCCTATCCAGCCTTTATTTTATTCGGCATTTATTTAGTGTTTTTGCAGGCTCTAAACCCAGTGTCTGGGATAAACAGATAAAGCTTAAGTTGACAGGCACTTGTAGTGCCAATTACTCAGAGGATGTGGCAGGAGGGTTGCTAGAGCCCCCGAGTTTGAGTCTGTGGTGAGCTGTGATCACATCAGTGCACTCCAGCCTGGGTGGCAGAGAGAGACCTCATCTCTAAAAAGAAATTTGGCCCCTGCTCTTAAAGAACTCAGGCAAAGGGCACCCACCATAAACCCCTTTCCACAAAAGTGGGCATAACAAATGCAGTGAGAATGGAGCATGACCGGTGCTGTGACAGACACACAAAGAGCTGTGACGGACAGGGAGCAGGGGAAATAATTTTAATATAATCATTAGGAAAGATTTGTGACCGTGTAAAAGATGATAAATGCTTAGGCTTACTTTTTGATACCCGACATTCCAGGCCTGCATCTCTGCTGCCGTATTTGTTTACTGTGCTCATATCTTGTTTATTGATGGCATACTCATAGTAGCACTGACCAGTAATGACCTTCGGGTTAAGAAAATAGATCTTTAATAAAGTAAACTCATTACTGGGAAACCATTAGAACATCTTGGTCCTGTGGAAAAACACAGCTATGTGTTTACTGATAAATTATTTCCTGCTTATGTAATTGACCTGCCATAAGCATCATTCAGGCAACATTTTGGAAAATCAAACAAGTATCTTCCTAAAAACAGAGCGATTAATTTCAAGGTTTTTAAATGTGCTTCCTTATGTTATTTAGTTATATGAGATAAAAACTGAAGACTTAAAATACTTATTTTATTTCATATTTTTTAGTTACTTGGAAGTCACTTTAACTCATTTGACCTACATTGTTTTTCTGGACAGGTGGGACAATCTCCACGGCCCTTCATAGGGACAGTCCCTAAGTATACATAGATGGAACTGGGGCGGATGCTCTGCTGATTCCCTGTGTTTCTTTTCTGTTTACATTGCTTTCTTGTCCTTTATTCCACTTTACTTTTCAATGCAGTCTCTTTTTTTCAACTAGACCTGCTCATGCCTTGGGCTCTTCAGTGGGACATTCAGCTTTTGCTCAGCTTTTTGATGGACATTTTTTCAGTAAGTGATTCTGTATGTCCATCTTGAAAAACCTACTACAGATCTCTCCTTACATTCTATTATATAATAATCAAATTACCATGTTTCTGGGCAAAAAAAGAGGGGGGGGAGACACTCCTTAATTTAAAAATATTTGAGAAAGACTTTATACCAGTACAAATTCTATTAATATCAATAAAGGGCTAATATCCAGAAACTATGAAGAACTCAAACAAATCAGCAAGAAAAAAATCAAACAACCCTATTAAAAAAACATGAACAGAAACTTTTCATATGTTTGGCCAACAAATGTATGAAAAAATGCTGAATGTCACTAATCATCAGGGAATTGCAAATTAAAACCACAACGAGATATCACCTTACCCCGTCAGAATGGCTCTTACTAAAAAGTCCAAAACCATAGATGCTGGTGCGATTGCAGAGAGAAAGGAACACTTATACAGTGTTGGTGGGACTGCAAATTCATACAACTCTGTGGAAAACAAGATGGAGATTTCCCAAAGAACTAAAAGCGGGCCTACCATTCAATCCAACAACCCCATTGCTGGATAAAAGAAATCATCGTATATAAAGAAAACCACCTGTATTCAAATTTTATTGCAGCACAATTCACAATTGCAAAGATGTGAAATTGGCCCACGTGCCCATCGATTCATGAGTGGATTAACAAAGTGTTGTGTAGACAGCAGGTGGAGTGCTACTCAGCGATGAAAGGGAATGAATTGACACACAGCAAGACCATGACCCTCTGTGAAGTTTCTCGAGAATGGAAAAACAAACATCAGGTGTACTCCCTCATAATTTGGAAGCAATTCATGGGTACAGGAAGAAGTAAACATTGTTGGCAATCAGGAAGGAGGCGGGGGAGGGGAGAGGAGTCAAAACCTCCCCAACAGACACAATGAACTATATTCAGGTGATGGACACATTCGAAATGGTAGAAAACTATCCATGTAACAAAAACATTTATACCTCCTTAATATTTTGAAATAAAAGAAATTCTGATACTAGAATTGAAAAAATAGATATGTAGAGAATAAGGACGCCTTTTATTATAATTAGTCACTGGTGTTATGAGCACAGACTGACAGAGAACCTACACAGAGTCTCTCCATCTAGTTTCTGCCGTATCCATTCCAACAAGTTAACTGCAAGGTTATGTAACATGTAACAATTCCAATGTACAACTTCACTTTACTCCTCTCCCTAACCCCGTAAGGATGGTTTTGCTACAATGGTGGAAATCATCCTTTAACTAAACGTGTATTTAACAACATAGTAGGTTGTCTTCCCTAATGTCCTGCCCTGAAAAGTTTACAAATGGAAGACTAGAATTTTCACCAGTTCCTGAACTGACTATTGGTGGGGTCTACTTTGTAGAGTGTTGGATAAATAAGAATTAATAAGTAAGAAAGATCAACGACTCACACAACATATAATTTGTCTTTAAAGACCAGCAGTGTTTAGAATGGCAGGAAAAGGTAGAGACTAATCACAAAACTGCATTAGAGTAAAAAGTTATCTAATCAACCTCTGCTCTACTTCCTCTATGACACACTCACACCTGAATGAGCAGGGCACAAACTGAACAAACCTCCGTCAAACCACATTTCCCTGGCACACCCAAAGGATCTCTTTGCCCCCAGTCAACACACAGTTTTTATCAGCAAGGGCGAAGGCTCACCCACTAGTAGGTGTGGAACTACTGGATGTCGCTCTCAGGGTGGTTTACCTGGGTTTCCTTTCTCTAACCTGGGATTCTTGTTTACTTAAGATCTAACTGAAAGTCCAGGGTTGGATGGCCTCTTGCCAATAGAGTTCAGCTTCAAGATTGCTTGGCTTCATGGTGAGAAAGAGACTTTTTATCTTGCCACTAGAAATCTAAACCAAAATTTTAAACCCAAAGCATTCTTTATTATATGGAGGCCTTTATCCTTCCTGGTTTAGGAAGAAGTCGGGTCCTGTGTGACTCGCGGTCTGACAGCTGGCATGCTTTGCTCTTTGGTGTAAGCAATTATTCAGCAAGTCTTTCTATTGTTTATTTCCTGCATCTATCTACTCAGATTTTAAACTTTGGAAAGCAAGACAAACCTATTCTTTTTTTGAACATTTTTGCTTCATTTGTACAACCTTAATTTTTGTGAATCTAACTTTTTTTATTAAAATCCTACCTGTCCAGTTCTTCTCAGTCTTCTAGGATAAACTAGCTTCTGTGCTACTCCTTTGCAATGACAAGCAGGCTCTTCTTTTTTTAATGATAGGATCGTATTTTAGTGAATAAGCGACACAGTTTCTAAACCACTGTTTTTATTGATGTACAGAAGGGTGCTTATGAGTCTCAATGATTCCAGCAAAATTATCTTTCAAAATATCCCTTGGAAGATGCTTAGACATGAATAGGATACAAATGTACTAGACATCTATCTTATACTCCCAGGTACCTATGAGTATCCCTACAAAGACTGACATATTTTAGGGATATTTAAGTCCCAGGCACTTTAAATATAATCTATGTCTCATGTCGGAGCTGTGTCGGTAGTTGAGATAACTTTGTATCAGGTGATAAGAAACGATATAAAAGTCCCTGAACTCCATTCTGATAAATTTTTAACTGCATTCACTTTCTTTTTTGCATGACTTTTTTAAAATCCTATTACATAGGATATACTTACTGTTAGAAACTTACAAAGAACCAGAAGTAAAATAAAATCCACTTGCAATCTCAGTACTCCCTCTTCACATTTTAATATTCACGTATCTAGATTTTTAAAAAATTTATCTTGATATTTAAATTGCAAACAACTTTGCAAAATCTCACTATCTTTTCAACAGACTTATTGCTTACGAACTCTGCCCACAACCTTAAATAAGCAGAACCTTGATGTAACCAACCCCTCATGACCTAAGGGCATGGCTGTTTCGGGGTAATAAATCCCTCTTGATTTCTGTTGAGTTCATAAGAACACTCTACGTACCATGGAATAATTTGGAAGCTGCTACTTAGATTTATGGGTCATTTAATAATGTCCCCTAGCTCAAGTTTTTCATGGATCAATAAAGTTTACAAAAATAATTGATTCAGCCAAAGAAAACCACCAGAGAGCTTTACAAAGGACTCCACATATGAAGAACCCCGCTGAGTGTCAGTCATGGTATTCTGGATCCACTGGTGATTCAGTGTTGTAGTAATTCTAGTGCCTGGCAGAGGGTAAGTCAGCAGTAAAGCCTGAATAATAATCAAAATAAAAGAAAATAAATTACAGCAAGAAACATGCCAATTCTACAATGTCAATGCTGGTGTTCAAATCCTATAGACTATTTACTGTACTGGAAATGTAAATCTTTGAATAAAGGATACTAATGGAAAGTTATTTATTATTGTAATAATTACATGAAATGTCCTGGAATTGATACCAGTGATAACAAACATTTAAAAGCATTTAATATGTACCTTCCATCAATCCCATCTTACAGATGAGGTAACTGAGGTGCACAGGTACAGTAATGGCCCAACACCGCCTGCTGGCAGACAGCAGAGGAGGTGAAATCAAGCTTCTAGTGACTCAGGTGCCCTTTGCATCATCCTCACAGTGCACGTGGCGTCTCACAGGCCTTGATGACTCCAAAGTCCATCCAGTGTCTACCGGGCCTCACCTCCAGCAGAGCAGGACAGTGAAACACTCTAACATGATTCATATTTGGGTGCTACCCATCATCTGTCCAGAGACATCCTTCTGGTGTGGTTCAAGATAAACAAACCTCTCAGATTATAAATCCCAGAATGAAAATTGACTGATATTTAGGTTTTTCACTGAGTACAAAAAATAAATTTCAACTGCCTTCTCCTTCCTTAAGAGGGTCTTCCCCTGGCTTGGAAAACATGGTCGATACGGTAGGTGCTATAGTAGAGAATAACGTGAAATGAAATAAACAACACAATGTTAATGAAGCCAACACATGCATGACTAGTTTATTTTTTGTTGGTGGTGGTGTTGTTTGTTTGAGACAAAGTATCACTCTGTCACCCTTGGTAGAGTGCCATGGCATTATAGGTCACAGCAACCTCAAACTCTTGGGCCCAAGAGATCCTCTTGCCTTAGCCTCCTGAGTTGTTGGGACTACAGGCACCTCACAATGTCCAGTTAATTTTTTTTCTATTTTAAGTAGACACAGGGTTTTGCTCTTGCTTAGGCTGGTCTCAAACTCTGTGCTCACCTGCCTCGGCCTCCCAGAGTGCTAGAAGTGCAGGTGTAAGCCACCGTACCCAGCCAACATAGCTAGATATAAAGGAAAAAGTGACAAGTGAAAACAAGCAAGGCAATTTATAAGTTATCCAACTTCGGTGATATTAGAGCAGGGATAAAACTGCTTCAGTATTAAAGAGAGAAATGGCATTTCTGATGCTGCCTGGTGGGTCTTTGAAAAGAAGCCCAGCTGGCTCTAACCTGTTAGAAGAAGATATTTTTCTCTAAAATATCACTAACATGCTTCTATGGCTTATTCCCCACCAAAAATGAACTCTAAAGAGTAACCTGACTCTAAGAATAACTTCTGATATCCAGGAGGAATAACTGGGGTTCTGCTGGCCGGCCTACCCCACCAAGGGCCGTTGTCTCTGCTGGTGGAGATGGCATTGCTCTCAGATTTATTTCCATCTTATTTTTCCAAAACAATATCAGCTGACTACAGATTAAAGCTGCCAGCACCTACCTCAGGTACGTGACATGCTGGTTGACAGAAAAGAGTGAGCCAATCATCAGGATAACCGGCAAATGCTACTATGGGCCATAGTCATTCAAGGCTCCATGGACACGCAGGGAAGGGAGCGTGGACAGAGCACTGGGAGACAGGACTCCCCTAGAGAGATTTCAGAAAGATGTGTGGTCTAGGTGAAGGTGAGAGGGGCCCTAGGCTGATAAGGTTATGAATAAAGCAGAGAGGTGTGACACAGCATCCCTGAGGAACTAAGCACGTTAAGTGTTAGGCTGCAGATAGCAAATGGTGGGAAAGCAGGCCAACGTCTCTAAGATGCCAAATCTCTGTCCCTTCTGCTGTTCCTTAGGTGATGAACCAAGCCTTTAGGAATGAACATTAATGCAGCTTTGCTGTTCAGTTCACGTACTCCTATAGCTCAGTGGAGACTGCGTGTGTGTACACGTTTAAATATTCCTACTCACTAAGCAGCTCCTTGAGGACAGGGACTTCACAAGTCAGGGAACGTTTTAGATGGAGCATCATCCTGGAAGTTATGGGCAGCGTTATAAAGTGGTACCCTCAAGGGAACACAGTATGTTAACAGCTGAACATTTCTAGTTCGCTAGAAAAGCTATCTTTCAAGTAAGCCGCTGAGTGAAAACGAAAGGAATGTAGAATGTTTTATTAACATGTGTGAACCACAAAACAATGTTAATTAAAGGGGGATTGTTGGATTTCTTTTTGATGAACAAGAATTGACAGTGAGGAACATTTGTAAAGTGATGGAGGTAGAAGCTTCACAAACACCAGTGGGTAGCGGCAGGCGAATTTGGGGATGAAGGTACCGGGACTGGAGTAAGCCACGGGGTGGAATTCTCACAGGAAGGGTGTGGGCCACACACATGGAAATGATAAACAAACAGAGTAAATTGATGGTAGAAGTTCCTCCTTGAATGACAGAAAATAAATAATGGTTTGAAAGCAAAGTAGCTCCTCAGATTGCGAGAAGAGAAAATTGTCATGTTTAAAATGATGTTTGAGAAAGGTGGTTTCTGAATAATATCTGTCTCTCCACAGAACGGAGATACTGAATTCAAAATGGACAAAGGCTCTCTGAACCCCCTTTCTCATGACCTTGCTTTTCATATAACCAATTCCATCTAAAAAACCCAAGGAGGCAAAATGAATGGACCAGACTTTTTGGGTTCTCTTGTTTCTCTTTTTCTTTCTTTCTTTCTTTTTTTTTTAAAGTATTTTTTGTCTCAAGACAAAAGACTCTGACTAGAGTGCAGTGGTCGCACAGCAACTCCCAACTCCTGGGCCCAAACTCCTCAGCCTCTGGAGGAGCTGGGACTATAAGCACACACCACCACACAGGCCTAATTTTGTACTTTTTAATAGAGAAAAGGTCTTGCTCTTCCTTGGACTGGCTCAAACTCCTGGCCTCAAGTGATCCTCCGGCCTTGGCCTCCCAGAGGGTTAGGCCTGCAGATGTGAACCACCGTGCCCAGCCTGGGTCATACTCCTGATTTTCTGTGGGCTACTACTTCTCTGTTCTAGTCAGACAATCCGGATCTTTTTATCTTTTCTTTTCTTTTTCAAATTTCTTTTTGCCTCTACTTTGTTACGTTATCTGGGGCAACTCAAATCAGCTCCCCTGGTATCAGATTATTTAACTGTAACACAAGGCAGTAAAATCCGGATCATCACTAATGAGGTCTTTGAAATTTATAATTCTATAAAATTGCATAAAATTAATAAAATACAGTCTTAGATAATTTCCACCATGGATAAGAAAACCCCCACTCGTCCTACCAAGAGAAGAACTGAGGACCTAGAAAACTCAAGGAAAGCCCCCACGCGAGGCACTAGCTCAGTGTTGACTTTAAAAGTATGCTTCTCATGCATTTTAACATGTCTGCTGAATGTCATAGAATTCATGCCATTTTACATTTATAATTAGCAGCATTTTTTTTCTTTCTTACCAACTCATAACATAATGATGTGCTGTACATGTGAATTCTCTTTTAACTCTCAAGGCTGGTGAAAATGGAGGTATCTAATAGAAGCAGATCTTTCAAACAACCAGGGCAACAGTATTCAGATGAATCAGGAGCTCAGGTGAAATGAGACAAAGTGTCTCTGAAGTGACTGTCACAAGTTTATTAATTGTCATCTCAGAAATTCTCATGTAAGGTAAGATACTTCCTTTACATATGCTCGAGGTCAATTAAATAATTGATTCTTCTTAACAAGGCTCAGCATTCTGTTAATTGAAGTTTTTACCATGTTTCCCTGAAAATAAGACCTACCCCCAAAATAAGCCCTAGCAGGATTTCTATGCATTTGTTAAATATAAGCCCTACCCTGATAATAAAACCTAGTGATGGGCATGGCTATGCAGCGTATCTGCATAGCCAAGCCATGCATTTAGGTGCTGATCAGTAAGGAAGACTGGAGTACCTTTTATCCGCCACAGCTCCTTTCTCTGAGCCGTTTGCACTTGTGCAGGTGCACGTGTGGTAACTGTGATCACAGGCATCCTATTGCGCAGGTGTGAACGGCTAGGGGAAAGGAGTTCACGCATCACTAGCCCCAGCCCCACCAACAAGGTCGGCTCCCCCAGTCAGGTTCCAGAAGAAGATGACTTAACTGTATTTGAATAAATGTAGATTATTGTATTATACTTAATAAAAAATAAGACATCCCCTGAAAATAAGCCCTAGTGTGTCTTTTTGAGAAAAAATAAATATAAGACAGTGTCTTATTCGGGGAAACACAGTATCATGATTATCTACTGTTATTATCAATATTATCAGAGCATTACGAATGCTCTGTTTGTGACTTGTACAGTCAATTAAGTGGCTCATCCTAGCACCATAGCGTTTTAGCAAATAAAGCAACATAGACTAAAATAGAAAGTCTCAGACTGTGTCCCACGTGGTGAGTGTATCATTTCCGAGGCTCTTCCCAGCTGTGTTTACTTACATACCTACATACATTCACATACAGGAGTACTGGTTCATGTTAAATATGCATTTCTACTGTGAGTTGTTATCAAAAAAGAATTTTTTTTCAAAAAAGATATTAAAATACTATTCTAGACCCAGCCTTGGACATGGCTGTGGCTCCTGCAAATGGCTTGCAGCCTAGGGAGCCGTGTGGAAAGATTCTGAACGTGGGGCAGAGTCTCTGGCCCTCAGCAGCAGCATGTCCGTGACCACAGCAAACACGAAGAGGACCAAGTCAGGTAGTGCTGTGGTTGGGCTCAGAGCAGCTACTCCTGAGTAAGCCTCTGGTGAATCTGTCCTCCTTACAGCCACCTCCACTGCCAGCCTCTATTGCCTGCCCCCCCTTGTTTTATTTAATTAGTAAAATGATAGGAATTTATAACACAAAATTCCAACTGACCTCTGACAGTCTGTGAAAACATCTTCTATTGTAAGAAAATTCCTGGGGAGATTCTACCTGGAAATTTTGACTCAAATCTAATACTTGTAGGCAGAATGTTCCCTGAAGGAAGGTGTGCTCTGGGGAAGTGGACACTGTTAAATGTCTCTCCTTCCACCTGACTCAAAACACTAAATGGCCAGGCCTCTGGGCAGGTGCCCGGCCTGTCTAGGTGCTTCCTACACGGCCTGGGGTTCCTGCTTTCACTTCTATTTCAAGCATCCTTCCTGTACGTCAGAGCAAGGGGCTCCAACAAAGGAGGAAATGAAACCAGCAGCTGTAATAATGAAAATGGGAACTTCCCCGCCCCCCTAACCTCTATAGGTAGTAGAGTCGGTCTCTTAACTGAAGGATATTCTTAGCTTTTCAGATCAACTTTCTAAAGCTGCCTCTCTCTGAGATTGCCTTGGGCAGAGTGCCTGTGATTCTCTGAGATTTCCTCATGCAACCATTTTATTTTTTCAAATGAAAAAACTGAGGCCTAGACGAGTTAGTTACTAGCCTGGGTTCAAAGAAAGAGCCTGTAATTGGTAGATCTGAAAATGGCTAAAATCCCACAGGGGACTGGTTATGTCACTTTAACTTCTTGCATTTACTCTCTCTCTCTCAGGGATGCCTTAAATCTTTACAGAGGTGCTACACCTTTACTCAGGTTATGTTAAATCTATTCTTGCGTTTCCACATGGAAGTTTCTTCTGTTACAGAAGTTCATGCTAGATGGTAGCAACTAACACATTTGAAAGGTGATGTAAACTGACCTGAAATTCCTTTCTTTCTTTTCCATGTACCTCAGAAACAGAGGAATAAAGCTCTGTTTTCTTTCTCAAGACATTTATGGGGAAGATCAACGGTGGGCAAATAGATTTCCCTCTACCCTGGACGTTCTGAAATGGCAATGCCGTCTATTTGGATGTGGGAAGGAATATCTTCAATTACCAAGAAACACAAACACCATATACCTTAAACATAAGGACTGAATCTCTGCCACTGCAAAAGGAGTCCAAAGGTTTTATTTATGATTTGGAGAATACAGGAGATCAGAAAAGCACTATCCTTTAAAAAAGTATTATTTGGGGGTGGCGCCTATGGCTCAAAGGAGTGGGGCGCCAACCCCGTATGCCGGAGGTGGTGGGTTCAAGCCCAGCCCTGGCCAAAAATTGCAAAAATAAATAAACAAATAAATAAATAAAGTATTATTTTGAATAAGAAAAGGAAGACAGTTTAAAATAAGCAAGATGAGCAAAAGAGAAGAAAATGTTTGGGCATGAGAGTGAGGAAAGGGCCACAGGTGTCTTTGATTAGTGTATTTTTTGCAGCATTTGCTGTCAAGAAAGTTTCCGTCTAAATGAATTCTGTATTTAGTTCATATCTTTATAAAATACACTGGTAGAAAAATAAATTTATCTTATATGGTATGGTGAAAACCAACAAAATAAAATGGCAAAGAAAAGTTATAACAATCTGATAAGAGAGCAACTATCCTGCAATATCAAAATATGTAAACCCAAAAAATAAATGGGAAGAATATAAATACACCGGTATATACAGTGATCAATAAGTATGTTCATCAAAGTATGTCTATTCAATAAACTATGCAGTAAGTGAACTGCTAATAGAGATTATATACTAAGCAAACACAGTCATACAGAAAGCAGAGACCTTCCAAACCTGTGCTTTAGGTACAAAGCGGCTAGAGCCTGAGATTCCTCTGTCTCATTTCTCCCCTTCAAAGGGAAACCGGCAACCATTTAAATGGTGGTTCCTGAAAGGCCTTAGTGGTATCTTTTGTTTGTTTTTCTTTATTTTAAAAAAAACTATAAAATAGCCATGGATTAGAGTTTTCAGAGTAATAAATGTGTTTTTTGATTTTAGGGGAAGACTCGGCCATCCATTTTGACAAATAGAATTTCCATTGTCAAAAGTGTGTTCAATAAATGTTAACAATGGGCTAAAATCTTCTCAATTTATGTTGAAAGTTCTTCATTCTTCCTGAATTCACCCGACAGCCTCTGTTAACAAGATTGCAGATGGAAACACAGAGCCCTTGTAACCTTCCAAATGATGCCACGAAGTTCACACCCCCAAAACAACAGGCTGACAAATCGGACTCACTGAGGCTCAGGTGCTGGGTTCACAGTGGAGTCAAAGCCTATCTCCCCCACCTTACCCGTGATTTTTGTACACATGGTTATTTGACCTTTGAGCCCTTAGTAGAGCAGAAACAAGTTGGGGCAGGGAATATGGAGTTTCGGGGGTGGAGTGGCACTGGGGGTGCAGTGACAAGGAGCAAGGCAGAAAAGTATAAAGAGGAAGGCCTGGAAGCTTTTAACCCCCCAGGTAACCCGGGGCTTTGTCTTCCCTTCAGCAGGTCCCAGATCGGCTCTGCATAATCGCACAGGAAAATAACTTGAAGGCTGGTTAACACTGAGTAATGAAAGTATAACCAGACAATACTTTCTAAGGAGGTGAAGAATAAAGTATGTTGTCTGATATGATTTCCTCATACAACAATTATAATAAAAATATTACAGACCTGGGTAAAGCTCAGGATGGCTGCCTCCACTTTCTTACCCTTGTGAGGCCATCAGGGACTGGCCCTGGCGTCATTTCCCTGAAGGCCACGTCTGGTCTGCGGACTTGGGCTTATTTGCTGTGCTTCTGAGGGAGACAGGCTAACGCAATGGCAAGGAGCCTCTCCCGGGGGGCAGGTAGGAGCTGGTGGAGCTGGGTGCCCTTGGCATGTAGAAGCTTCTCTCTGGGTATTCCTGGATTATCCTGTGTAAGGGTCACCCTCCCACCCCCAAAAGTGGTTGATTGTTGGAATGAAGAAAAGGCCATGTTTGGGGTGTGTGACAACATTGGGATCCTGAGAAACTTTGAAAAGCACCCCAAAGAACTGATCAGGGGCCCGAGATGGCTTCGAGGTTGGAAAGGAAATGAATTGCAGCGTTGTATTCGAAAGAAGAATATGGTTGGAAATAGAATGTTCTGGAATGACCTGCACAACCTTAATAAATGCATCAGATATCTCTACAAACGCTTTAACCGACACGGGAAGTACTGGTAGAGACAACTGGAAACTGTAAAAGAGGCCCAGCTGTTTCCCTGGAGAAGTGGAACAGTACTTTTCCCCATGAGGAAAGGGCTTTGTATTTACTCTGTAATAAAATGGAGTTTCTTTGAAAAAAAAATATTACAGTGCCTCATGGAATAAATTGTTAACTGTATTGGGTGACTCACCCCCAGATGTTTTAGGATTACTTATGGTTTTTGTACTTTTTAAATCTTTTGCTCACTTTTCTTTTCTTTTCTTTTTTTATTTTTGAGACAGAGCCTTAAGCTGTCACCCTGGGTAGAGTGCTGTAGCATCACAGCTCACAGCAACCTCCAACTCCTGGGCTCAAGTGAGTCTCCTGCCTCAGCCTCCCAAGTAGCTGGGACCACAGGCACCTGCCACAAGGCCTGGCTATTATTTTTTTTTTTTTGGTTGCAGCCGCCTTGTTGTTTGGCGGGCCCAGGCTGGATTCAAACCAGCCACCTTAGGTGTATGTGGCTGGCGCTTTAGCCACTTGAGCCACAGGTGCCGAGCCTGCTCACTTTTCTTACCACTGGAGAACATATGCTTCTTTCAGAGTGTTAGCCCAACATTAGGGCCATACATTAATAGTTCATTCACAGACTGATACTGATGGATACCGTAGCAAATATTGGCACCTAAAGACAAGAGGTACTAATTGTCCCATCTTTGCCTTCTATGCACGTCCATCCTGGTATCAGTTGTAGACTTATAAATGTCTCACGTGACAAATCACCAAGTTAGTCATTTCTACGTGGCCAGTTCCATCGCTGCCTGGTAGACCTTGCTAGTGCCTTTTCTATGACATAACCAGCTACTTCCAAATAGCAAATCATGGGTAGACAAGATCTTGTTGCCAGAGTTCAGCCTTAAAAGATAAAACTAGGGGATCTAGTATCCAGGAGATGATAACAACAGTGAGAAATTGCTGATAGAACCCCAAATTCCATATTGTCTCAGAATAAATAAGGCTCCTTAAAATGCATAATACTACAACCCTTGAGTCAACATCCCAGCTGGGTGGGCATTTTGGGAGAGGGCTGTCCTTCTTACCTTTGTTCCCCAAACTAAGTACTCAAGTTTCTCTATTGTGAAAGTTTCACTTTTGTCCATGCCAATCCCCTCTTTCCCCTTATTTCTCAAAATTTCCATTTCCCAAATATTCTAGCCTGGTGGTTCTTGTGTTTACTCCCCGCCTCCCACAGCTCCTTGGTGACCGTCTGAGGCTGGTGGGTAGAATGCTGATTGTCAGGGCCTGTCGGGGTCAGCAGCAGCTGAGCCAGCGCACAGTGGAGGGACAGACACACAGTCTCCAGCTGCAGGTCCTGTGGATAAAGGCCTCATTCAGCGCCCCTCCCCCTCCACACAGGCTGAGGGATCACAGAAGTTTATTTCTCCATTTCTGCCCTGTCCCCACTCTGCACAGCTCTGTGTCCTCTGCCCTATGTCTTCCATTTTCCAGATGGAATGGAGGGACAGAAAGTTAGGGAGACCCATCATTTGTAACCAAAACTCCCCGTCTGGAATCTGTATCTAAAAACAAAGAAGCTCAGCTAAACCAAAATTCTTGCCCTCTTATCAAAAGCCATGAACCACTCAGCTCTCAGTCTCCACTGACTTTCATTCTTGAAGCCCCAAATCAGCATCTCCCCAGTAACTTGCTAAAAGAGCTACTTCTCTGTTTTTTTTTTTCTTAAAACTCAATTTCCCCTTGTTTCATTTTCTGTTTTTCCTTCCCCCTTACACTCATCTCTCCTGCTTGCTCTGACCCTGCACTAATTTGGCCTCCTCCTCTCCTGGTCTCCTTCCAGATTGTTCCCCTCTTTCCTGCCTCACCCCCCCCCCCCCACTGATCCCTCCTTCATCCTAACTCTTCCTAGTTCTTTCTTTTGGTGACTTCTCCCCGCCGCCCCCGGCGATCCTCATCTTTTCTGTCCTTCTGTTCTGTTTGTCTTCTTTCCTTCTTCTGATAAACCGAATCCAGTGAAAGACATTTCCTGCCTGTGAAATTTTGCTGTTCCACTTTAACAAAAATGAGCACTGCCAGTAAAAGTGCTTAACACTAATGAAAAATAAATGTTTGCAGAGAGATAGGAAGTAGGACAAAAAGTACTTATTTACTATGGTTGAGGTTAAAGTTTGAAACTATGAACTCAAAAGGAGACTTTTTTATAATAGATAATGGGCCAAAGTTGGGAAACTCAGTTACTATTTAGTAATTCTATTATTGAATTACTACTGTTATATGGGGAGGGGGGAGGGGGAGAGGAGGGAAGTGGGGCAGATGGGTGGAGGGAGGGTGATTGGAAGGATCACCTCTATGGTTTGTCTTACAAGGGTACAAGTGAATCTTTCTAAAAGTAGAGTATAAATGTCTTAACACAATAACCAAGAAAACAGACATAAAGTCTATGTTAACCAATTTGATGAAAATATTTCAAATTGTATATGAAACACCACATTGTACCCCATGATTGCATTAATGTACACAGCTATCATTTAATAAAAAATAAAAAATAATAAAATTTTTAAAAAAAGAAAGAAAGAATTACTACTGTTGCAGGAGGCCGAGGCCCAATGGAGAGAAAGAGCCCCCAAACACCACGTTTGTAAGAGGAAGGGCTTTATTCACCAGCCGGGAACTTACGGCATAGAAGAATTCCAAATGCCCTGCTCCCTGACTGGCTTGGTCTTTCCCTTTTTATGGACAGTCAAAAAGTTCCACCCTACAGGTACCCTTCTCATTGGCCGGTTTGAATCAAGCAGAAGATGTCATTCCGGCCCCTATAGAACTACAGGATTTCACAGAACTTGGAAATTTCCAAGTTCCAGGAAATTAAGTTTACAAATTCCCAAGAGCTGAGTCACCATGGAGAGGACCCCCCCCCCCACCCCCCACCCCCGGGTGTATCCTTGTGGTCTCCCTGAGAAGACCTGTTCTCCCAGATCTCACCTTTCTCGGGTATCCTCTTTCACTATTAATTCTGTCCTCTTGAGTATTTGTATGTAACATTGGCTAATGTATCACTTCTTTGTATAATTTTTATCTTTTAAAACCATGAAATAATTTCAATAGCATAAATCTATTATAAAAAACATTTAAAAAGACAAAAAGGGCATGCCATAAAAAATAATTATCTACCCAAATCCAAGGCCACTTTGCCAACTGTAACCACAACTTATTTCCAATAATAATGGACAAATGTTTGAATATATAACACATGTATAAGAATATATCTGCATTTATAAGTAACTGTATTTCCATACATGTTTGATCCTCCCTTTTTATACAAATGTAATAGTATACATATCATGATGCATCCATGTTTACCTATGCATAAAAATTAATTTTATCATCCAAAAAGTTTTAATGAGAAAAATGGCATTACTTTATAAAATGTGCCGATTTAATGTTTGGCCTAATTGAAGACGACTGGATTCTCATTTGCTTCTGTACATTCTGTAGCAAAATGTTGTTTTAGTTGAAATATATAAAGAAAATCTGGCCTCACACAGATATGGAAGTAGAAAAATGAGGAGGATTTGAAGCCTTTTCAGATAATCTTGGACAATTTTCTCTGACTCCACTAAACTCAACAGCGTGGTAGTTTCTCAAGGTCAGTTGCAATATAGAATCTGAAACCACCTAGTGAACTTTTCCCGCCTTGCTACATAGAGATCTACTGGCCTGTCTTCTACTTTGAATGACTCATTTACCCGCATGTGATTTCGTAGCATCCAGCATTAGTAATGTGGAAAATGGGGTTCATTGAGTTATACAGCTCTCTCCAATGTTGACATATTGTATAATACCATATCACAAAATTTTATCCATTAGTATTACCATCCGTCCTTTCAGAAAGCTTTTAAATACTAAGATCTTGCTAAGTTCCCTGGGGCAGATAGAAGCATTCCAAAATTCTAATTTGCTTTTGAAAGATCAAATTTCACCATTGACCAAAAATGTAGCCCATTGTTTCCCATGATATGATAAGTTCACTTCATTTATTTTTGAACAAATACCCAATCTGTCGATTTGCCAGTTTGTCTGCCAGCCACTTTTTTCAAGAAAAATGTGATTGTATTACAGTCTAGTTTGCAAGTTAAACAATTGGGGAAGTGCTTCTTCTCCAGACAATCCCCACACTTCAATGGGCCTCAGAAGGGCTTTCTGATGCTTCCCAGTCTATCGCACAGAATATTAGAGCACACATCCTCAAGGGGCAAAATGTAATGGAATTGGGCATCCGTGCTGCCTCCTTCATGAAGGACATTCTTAGGTGAAACTGGGTATTTCTTTTTTTAATAAGATTGCATGGTAGTGAGGAATGTAATGTCTGCTGTCATAGCTTGGTACCCTCACTGTGATTCATGCTAAAGCAGCAGAAGTTCTACCCACCATTGCTTTTGTGTTATCAGTGGAAATGTCCGAACAATGAAGAAGGTGAATAATGCCTTACTGTAACCTATAACATAGCTGCGATCTCAGTCAGCCCCAGGGGTCTGAGGGCCACCTTTGGTAAGTGTTATCATTACCTAGTTTATCAGTCCCACCTGTTGAACATCGATTGTTTTTGGTCCTTTGATAATACAAATTTTTCTACAGTAAATACGCTTATATCAACATTTTTTGATATTCTACTTTCTCTATATGTTACATGATTTTATCTTCAAAGTTATCAAAGCAGCTAAAAATCCCTTATTTTCTGTCTTCTCATGACTACCAAAGTATCTGTTGACAGCCAGAATGACATCCTGTTAAAGAAAAGACCAACCAGCTTTACTTGTTAAACCGCCCCCTTGGGTACAGGAAGATGTCAGTTGATCTGCATTCGAAAATTCATGAGTGGAAAGGGTTTTATTCGGTATAGTTCTTCCTAGAAGGAAGAACATAGAGAAATTGGAATGGAATTATAATATGATCCTCATCATTTTGGTTCTTTGGACACAACAGAAAATGGAAATTATTGCTTTAGAATGCCTTTTGTTTGAGAATAATTGGGTTAATGCAGAAACTAAACTACTAATGATTATTCATTTGGTCACTCAAATGATTTTCTCAGGAACCTACTATGCTCAGTACACGGTACTAATCCCAGGCATTGCAAAGGCTGTGAGAGTGCAGTAAGGACAAATTCTGACTGCAAGGAGCTTACCAAGAGTGGCTGAAAGTCTTTTGCAGTTAGATGTAAAGACCAAATGCACTTCATTCGGTTCAAGAGTCTTGGGCTTAGGTCATGCCAATAAATATGTGGTCTTTTATCTTACCAATAATTAAGGCCACCCTATAGTCTTGGGTTTACACAGTCCGCCTTAGTGTGAATATTAATAGCACTGCCTTTCATTCTCAAAGGTAATAGATTACATGGTCATGTACTGACAGTGAACTTGAGGTTCCCCTCCAAGTCTCACCTTGTCATGAAATATTTTTATTTTTCATTGTGCCAAGAGTCTTTGAAAGAAGACTTAGTAAATGTTTTGATATTTCATTGTGCCTAGTAAACTAACCTTTACTGAGTACCTACTATATCCCCCAGGATCTTTCTATACAAATCTTATTCAATATTGACAACAACAACCCTATGGAGTAGGGAAGCACTGCTGTATCAAAATAAGCATTAAGGGAGAGTGAGAAACTCCAACTGAATCTGGGCCAGAATCACTAGTCAAAGATAGATCTGAGGGAGGTCAGTAAGCCAGCCTGCCTGGTTTTCAAGTATTTGCCCTCATTAGCCATGGTAGGATGGTTCACTTAGCCCTGGAAGCTCAGGATAAGGCCAGGGAGGGAGGGTAGAAGCAATCTCTTGCTCAATGGAAAGTGGTCCTACAGAAATGAGGCAAGAAAGTTGTCTAAGTTATCTAAGGCAGAGGAGGAGGTAACTGGGTACCAGGGACCTAGGGGACGGGCCAGCAAGCAGAGTTGCCCTGCTCACTGCTTCTAGACTCCACTTGCAAATAGGCAGGTATGGGGAGCGGCCCTAATGCAGCACCCATCTGGTTGTCATCGGCCTATGGCCTTGGTTGGTCTGAATTTAGAGGTATCATCATTAATGGCTGTAAATTCATTTGCATGTTTAAATCTAGTCTCTCCGGCTAGTGCCTTTTCTTTGGGTTATTATCAATGTCCTACTTAGATTCATCATGGAGAAGGCTAAGCTGGAGTCTCTTGTTGAATGATTTACTGAGGCTGGAAGAACTGTTGTGCCCAATGTTGATACCCTGAACCATTTAAAAAGGTGCACTTCGTTTATTGTATGCCAGCTCCAACTGATACTTTGATGTTACAAAACCTCTGACTCATCTTGTACTTATAATAAGAACACGCATTTAATTTTTAGGAGCCCAGACTGATCGGTGTCAAATTGGTGGAGCAGTATAATCAGAGCCTCTTCAAATGATAGCATGGTTTCCTCCCTGGAATTCATCATTTATGAGCAAGATATTTATGCTGATAGCTTGTGAACAACTGTACACAGAGGAGTGGGGCTTGGGAATTTCTAGCAGTGACGTTTGTAGTTCCCTTAGTTGCCTTTCAGAAATCTACAGCATGAAATCCACCTGAGTCTATAGCATCTTGCTGGATGATAGAGGAATGGCTGAAAGCAGGGGGCCACCTGGGAGGGACGTTAGCACCAAATAGGTTCTACCACGTGCTGAGAAAGAGGAGTGTGGAGACTTGTTACATGGCCCCCCTCTGTCCTGCTTCAGATGAAAACTTACAAAGCAAAGATAATATGGATTCCTTTGAGTCCATTCTTACTCTCCGCTTATTTTGAGACAACTGTTAAATATGGCAGGAAAAAATGACCACATCAATGTGAGTTCCTCCTGCTGGTAGGGAAGTCACAGTCCTATTTGCAACAAGGGCCAGGGTCCAAATGTGACAGCAGGGAGAGCAGTGAAGGAGCTCTCTATAGGGTCACCAGGAAAGAGCAGGGTCATTAGAAGGAACTCTCTAACACCACTTGGCACGGATATTTCAGCCAACCCCTCCCTGAGGACTGGAAAGATGAAGATTAGTGATTCTTCTCAGATCCCAGCAACTGCTGAAGACATCTAATAATAGTTCTGTTCTTACCAATATACATAGTCACAACTTTGAAAAGGGGCTTGCCTGTGTTTTAATAAAATTGAATTAACTAAGCATGAAGGAGAGTGTCACACAAGTTGGGACATTGTTGTTTGCTGTTGAACTCTATCTGATTTCCGTACTTATGCTTTTGGTGATGGAGTGTGATTTTAACTAACAGTGGCTTCTGTTTTAGTGCCGATACATGCTATTAAAACAAAAACAGTAATTTGTTATCATTGTTATTTAAAAATAACATTCTGAAGTAATGGAATAACTTTGGTAATGTAATTTACTTTAGTAAATTAACCTACATTCAACTGTGCTATCCTGTCTGAAAAGATAGACATTCAGAAAGTAGATACGAATCTTCCTAAAATCTGACTCTATTTCAGCCCTCAGACTATTCATGGGACAGCCATCTCTAAACGACAAGCAGGGATGAAGACCAGTTTGCTAGGCTGGCTGGATGGTCTCCCTAGAGGAATGAATCTGTTTTTCTTTTTTTAATTTTAATTTCAAATTAATACGGGGGTACAAATGTTTAGGTTACATTGTTCTTACTTCCAAAGTAAAGTTCAAGTTGTAGAAGAGTCCTTCACCCAGGGGGCTTGCTGAACACACTCGCATTATGCTCATTGGGTGAGGTCCCGCCAGTAGCCCTCTCACCTCCTCCCTCCCTCTCCCTCCTCATCCCTTCCCTTGCTAGACGATATTTGTGTTTTAGTGTTCACATGGGCATGTAATTGTTTATATATTGGTTTCATATTAGTATTGAGTACATTGGATATTGTTTTTTCCATCTTTGAGATACCTTACTAAAAAGAACGTGTTTCAACTCCATTCAAGTAAACATAAAAGATGTAAAGTCTCAATCTTTCCTTATGGGTGAATAGTATCTCATGCTATACATAAGCCACAGTTTGTGAATCCATTCATGGGTTGATGGACATTTGGGTTGCTTCCATGACTTGGCAATTATGAATTGAGCTGCAATAAACATTCTAGTGCAAATATCTCTGTGGTAAAATGATTTTTTTCCCTCCTGTGTAGATATCTAGTAATGGGATTGTGGGATCAAACAGAAGGTCAACTTTTAATTCCTCAAGAATTCTCTGTACTTTTTCCCATAAAGGTTGTATTAGTTTGCAATCCCACTAACAGTGAAGAAGTGTTCCCTTCTTTCCACATCTACACCAATATCTATAGATTTGGGACTTTGTAATGTGGGCTAATTTTACTGGAGTTAGGTGATATCTCAAAGTGGTTTTGATTTGCATTTCTCTGATGATTAAAGATGATGAGCATTTTCTCATGTATTTATTGGCCATTCATCTATCATCTTCAGAAAAGTTTCTGTTCAAGTCTCTTGCCCACTTAGAAATGGGTCAAGGCCTTTGCCAGATTCATAACATGCAAAAATCTTCTCCCATTCTGAAGGCTGTCTGTTTGCTTTAGTTGTGGTACCCTTAGCTGTGCAGAAGCTTTTTAGCTGATCAAATCCCAGTTATTTATTTTTGGTGTTGCTGCAAGGGAGTCTTCCTCATAAAATCTTTTTCCAGACCAATATTTTAAAGCATTTTCTTCACTCAATCTTCTACAATTTTTATTGTTTTGTGTCTTAAATCATTTATCCAGCAAGAATCAATTTTTGTCAACAGTAAGAGATGTGGGTCCAGTTTCAGTCTTTCACATGTGGCTAGCCAGTTCTCCCAGCACCATTTGTTGGATAGAGTTTCCTTTCCCCAGTGCATACTTTGTTGGGTTTATCAAACATTAAATGATGACATGTAGCTAAGTTCATCTCTAGATTCTCTATTCTATTCCATAGATCTATGTCTTTATTTTTGTGCCAGTACCATGCTGTTTTGATTACTATCACAAAGCCTGGCAACGTGATGTCTCCAGATTTGTTTTACTACTAAGAATTGTATTGGCTATTCAGGATTTTTTTATGGTTCCATATGAAAGGAAGTACTATTTTTTTTAAATTCTTCAAAGTATGACATTGGTGCATTGATGGGGATTGCATTAAATCTGTAGATTGCTTTGGATAGTATGGACATTTTAACAATGCTGATTATTCCCAGCCATGAGTATGGTATGTTCTTCCATTTGTTAATGTCTTCTGCTATTTCTTTTCTCAGGGTTTCATAGTTCTCTTCATAGAGTTCTTTTGCATCCTTTGTTAGATATATGCTCAGGTATTTAATCTTCTTTGGTACTACTGTAAAAAGAATAGAGTCTTGGATTTTATTTTCAGTTTGACTGTTGTTGGCATATAAGAAGGCTATTGATTGATCTGTGGGCATTGATTTTGTATCCCAAGACACTGCTATATTCCTTGATGACTTCTAAGAGCTTTGTAGTTGAGTCCCTGGGGTTTTTCCAGTATAAGATCATGTCATCTGCAAAGCGCAAGAGTTTAAGCTCCTCTGTCACCATTTGAATACCCTTGATCTCCTTCTCTTGCCTTATTCCAATGGCTAGGACTTAAGTGAAACCTTTGAAAAGATTAACAAAATTGATAAACACTTGCCCAGACTAACCAGAAACAAAAAACTAGGATTTTTAATAACTTCAGGCAGAAATGATAAAGAGGAAATAAAAACAAACACCACAGAAATATAAAAGATCCTCAATGATTACTACAAAAAACTCTATTCCCAGAAATATGAAAGTGCAGAGGAAATGGACCAATACCTGGAAGCACACCACCTTCCTCAACTCAATCAGAAAGAATTAGAAGTTTTAAATAGACCTATATCAAGCACTGAAATAGCATCAACTATGTAATCTGCCTTTTCTTTTGCTACAAAGGATCACATTTCAGCTCCAAACGCAGCAATATAGACTTGGTGAAGGACTTCACCCATTCTGTACCCCTGAACCTATATACTCAGTGGTTTTAGAAAACTGAACAAAAGATAAGAGGCTGCTTTGTTTTTTTTTTAAACAACTTAATATAACTTGGAAAAAAAAAACCCACACAAAGAAAGCAGCCAGCTGAAAACTAGCAAATAACATTAGAATCTAATTTTCTAGTTGCCTCACGTCTGCACAGAAGTCCAAAGAATAAGTTGAATGCCAAGTCTTCTGTGAAGTTAACCTCCTATTTAACTCTTTTTTGTTTTGAGGGCTTAATGCAGGCCAACATCTGCTCACACATTAACTGTGGAATACTCTAGATCAAAGGGCTTCTAATTATCTAAGATTTCTTCAGGACTTAAATTTCACCAGTTCAACTAGTAAGGTGAAAAGACATAAGGTATAAGTACTAAACAAACCTGCTAAGTATTCCAAGACAGCAACATAGAATAAGATATGGGTAACAAATACTTTACAACTTAATTTGTTTTCTACTTCACTTAAAAATGTAATTAAAATTTGGTAGAAGAAAGGAGGGCATGAGGCGGGATCTCACCTAATGTGCACATTGTAAGGGTGTGTAACACACTCCCTGGGTAAGGGGCTCTTCTACAAATGGAACTTTACTCTGGAAGTGAGAACAATGTAACCTAAAAATTGTACCCTCATATTAATTTGATTTGATTAAAAAAATTTAAAAATTAAAACAAAAAATGTAATAAAACTATATTTTTTAACTGGCATGCAATAAAGGGTTTCACCTGAAAGTTACTAAAATGTTAGAAATTGCTTGCTACACTCGAACAATTTGCATTTGAAGATACCAAAGCATCTAACAGAATAGAGGGACATTCGATCAAGAGAAGTTTAAAACAGAAGTTCATTTTAGCATTAAGAATAGTTCACCCATATGTTGTTCGGATTATAGCCCCAAATGTGCCTGAATCTTGGGAAACCGCATTGTTCCCTTATTCGTAGTTGGACCTCACTTTGGTGTCTCTCCAGCATGGGGGCAGATGCTCGATAACATTTGTGGAAAAAACTTTAAGAAACTATTTTTGAGGTCTCAAACACTTAAGGAATGCATGGGGCAACCCTGATTGCTGGTTTTTTGCTATTGTCTTAAATCATTTTAGCATCCTAATTTTCCTAATATCTTCTTTTAATAACAAAGGCAGTGGTATTGCCATGTTCTTGCAAAAGATGGTATATAAAGAGTAAAAAACAATTAAAATAACTATTAACTTTTTTAATATGCAGATTCATATAATTATTCATATAATCATATAATTCTTAGGAGAAATGCCGCCATCATCTAGCACATTCTTTAACCTCTGTTTAAACTCTCCTAATAATAGAGAGCACAGCATCTCACACAGCAATTCATTCTGGTTTGGGTATAGCTTTGATCATTATATAAAGAGTCTCCTCATTTTGAAGTGAATTTTCCTCCTGTAAATTCAACCCTTTAGTTCTATACGAAAGCCTTTTAACTCCATGAGGATCCTGCAAACATTTGAAAATCATTATCATGTGTTCCTCCTCCCTGCTCTCCAAAATGGATTATCCTCTTTTTTTAAGATAAACATTCCTAGTTCCTAAGACATGGTTTTTAGACCCTCCTCCCCACTTTGGGCAACTTTTAGTCTGCACATGCCATTTTTCTTTTCTTTCTTTCTTTTTTTTTTTTTTGAGATAGAGTTACCCAGTCACACTACGTAGAGTATAGCTGTGTCAGCCTAGGTCACAGCAACCTCTAACTCCTGGGCTCAAGAAATTCTCCTGCCTCAGCCTCCCAAGTAGCTGGGACTATAGGTGCACACAATACAATGGCTTAGCAATTTTTTTTCTATTTTTGGTAGAGATAGAATCTCTCTCTTGCTTAGGCTGGTCTTAAACTCCTGACCTTAAGTGATCCTCCAGGCTCAGCCTCCCAAATGCCAGAACCACCATGCTCAGCCTTGCTTGTGTCATTTTTCTAACATGAAATACTAAAATCTGAGAACAAAGTCAGGGATTTTTTCCCGCATTCATTGCCTTAGACATACTTGACTTGTATTAAGCTTGAGATTAACTCATACTTCAAAGATGTTTTATGTCAACTATCGTTAAGCCACATTAGCCTATTCTTTATTTTTGTGGCTAATTGTTGTTTGCTTGTTTCTGTGTTGACAATTTTTAAATTATTTATATTTAAGTTTTTTCATCTCTTTTTCTTGGCACGTGTCAAGTTACCATCACAGACCATTGAGGCTTTTTGAATCTTGAGTCTGTCATTCATGTAACACACGTCCTATTAGCTCATCCTCTTCTAAGCCAGCAGGGAAATAAATACCAAACAAACTGGAAATCAAGTCCAGGGCCTTCTGTCTTTCTATCTCTGGTCACTAAAAGTGCAGAGGAAATTGATGCACTTTTGGTGCCCTGGAACCAGGATTGCCTTTGAGCATTTTGATGCTCAGAACTGACTAAATCCCACAGGAGTTTTGTGTCTTCCAGGTCAAGCAGGAGTCAGTTTCAAACTGAATAGGAAACTTCTGCCGCCAGGGATGGGATTTAATTTCAACTTGATGTCCTTTTTTTGAATGGAACCCTAACAGACTTTTCACTTTTCTTTTTCTTCCATAGCACAGATCTGATTTTCTGCCCCTTCCCAGTCTCTGTTTCATCACCATCCCCAAAGACTCGACTCTCTTAAGAGATCATGTCAATCCATCAAGAGGAAACACTGGAGGGAAGGAAG
>CAUYTI010126726.1:0-27260 GCA_963575145.1 Galago senegalensis | reverse complement strand
ACTGGAAAGATCACCTATATGGTCTGTCTAACAAGGGTACAAGTGAACTTTTCTAGAACTAGAGTATAAATGTTTTAACACAATAACTAAGTAAATGACACAAAGTCTATGTTAACCAATTTGATGAAAATATTTCAAATTGTATATGAAAACACTATACTGTACCCCATGTTTGCATTAATGTATACAGCTATCATTTAATAAAAATAAATAAATAATTTAGATTCTAATTCTTACTGTTTATCATCTTTCGCTATAAAACTGTAAAATGGGTGGTACCCATAGCTCAGTCGGCATGGTGCTGGCCACATTACATACATCAAGAGTGGCAGCTTGAACCAGGCACGAGTCAGCTAAAACAACAATGACAACTGCAGCAACAACAATAAAAATGGCTGGGTGTTCTGGCGGGTGCCTGTAGTCCTAGGTACTTGGGAGGCTGAGGAAAGAGAATCACTTAAGCACACCAGTTTGAGGTGGCTGTGAGCTATAACACCACAGCACTCTACCTAGGACTAAAATTTGAGACTTTGTCTCAAAAAAAAAAAAAAACCCTGTAAAATGTAAGGAAAAGATACTCACATGATAATTACTGTTCACTCCTTCAAAAGAAAATGCCCTAAAGCAATTTACCTATTCCTCCTAATGAGAATTTGACAAGCCAGTTTTACCATGAATTTATTGAACAACTATAATCTTGGCAATGCTTTCTAATCAATGTGTCATGACAAAGTGAGTCATTGTCAAAACACTGTATGTTAAAATATAATGAGTTTCTTTACCCCAGGGAGTGGTGGTTTTGACAAAATTCTTGTTCTAAAGTCATTGGTTTAGAACCAAGAGATTAACCCAGCTACTTACCATTATATGATCTTTGAAAAGCCAATTAAAAACATTGAGTGGGGAAAAGAGTCCCTATTTAACAAATGGTGCTGGGCGAACTGGCTGGCTACCTGCAGAAGACTGAAACTGGATCCATACCTTTTACCACTAAGATTGACTCTCACTGAATTAAATATTTAAACTTAAGATATGAAACCATAAAAATATTAGAAGAAAGTGTAGGGAAAACACTTGAAGAAATCAGCCTGGGCGAACATTTTATGAGGAGGTCGCCCCAGGCAATTGAAGCAACATCAAAAATACACTATTGGGACCTCATCAAACTAAAAAGCTTCTGCACAGCCAAGAACACAGTAAGTAAAGCAAGTAGACAGCCCTCAGAATGGGAGCAGATATTTGCTGGTTATATCACTGACAAAGGTTTAATAACCAGAGTCCACAGAGAACTCAAATGTATTAGCAAGAAGAGAACAAGTGATCCCTTTTCAGGGTGGGCAAGGGCCTTGCAGAGAAAGTTCTCTGAAGAAGACAGGTACATGGTCTACAAAAATATGAAAAAAATGCTTGTCATCCTTAATCATCAGAGAAATGCAAATCAAAACTACTTTGAGATATCATCTAACACCAGTAAGATTAGCCCATAACACAAAATCCCCAAACCAGAAATACTGGCATGGTTGTGGAGAAAAGGGAACACTTCTACACTGCTGGTGGGATTGCAAACTAATATGTTCCTTTTGGAAAGACATATGGAGAACACTTAGAGATATAAAAATAGACATGTAATTTGATTCTATAATTCCTTTATTAGGTATACATCCAGAAGACCAAAAATCATACTACAATAAAGATATTTGTATCAGAATGTTCATTGCAGCCAAATTCATAATTTGCTAGATCATGGAAGAAGCCCAAGAGCCCATTGATCCATGAATGGATCAATAAATCGTGGTATATGTACACCATGGAATACTGTGCAGCCTTAAAGAAAGATGGAGACTTTATCTCCTTCATGTTTACATGGATGGAGCTGGAAAATATTCTTGTTAGCAAAATATCCCAAGAATGGAAGAAAAAGTATCCAATATACTCAGCCCTACTATGAAACTAACTTATAGCTTTCATAGGAAAGCTATAACCCAATTTTAACCCAGGAATATGGGGAGAGGAAGGGAAGAAATTAAAAAAAACAAGTCATTGGTTTTAGCTTCTGTGTGCTTCTCAGAGATAAAAGCCCACTAATTCCTTTGAGGAACATAAGTAACTGAATGTGGCAATGGGTGAGTAAGTCTCAAACCTATCATCTTAAAGACCTACAGAGAACTAAAGGGTGCTCACTCTGGGAGCCCCCTTCTCACAGTCCTCACCCGTGCTGTTTTCCTGGTTGCTATACCAGAACAGAGCCCAGCCCAAAGTGGAGGGACATTAGGACTGCAGGAGCATGCCATGGGCAACTCAGGAACCAATGTATTTCTCCCTGGCACAGTTGGGAACTAATCTTTGGGAACACAAAAATAAGAACAAAGGTCAGGTCCTGTGCACTCAGGACTCAATCATGTGGCTTGGGGATGTGAAGGGGAGATTTAGGAACTAATTTAGAGCAGTGCAGAAGCCTGTGGGAAGAAGTAAAAAGAGAGCTTTTTGTGGGTGCCAGCCGCAGTACAGTGTACACCACTATTCCCCTCACAGGAAGACCATGCTTTTACCTCAGACTGGGATCCTGAGCAGCAAAGCTCTGAGCCACAGTGCAACCATAGGAGAGCTCAGGTATTTTTCGCTTCTGCCTACCAGCAGATGCTGGAAGGATACTGCAAAAGAGAGGAGGGGAAAGAAGAACAAAACCCACTATTAACAACCAGGTAGTGGATATCAGATGGCCCCAACTGTCACAAGCAGACTGTCTGCTAACTGGCGTCATCTCATACCCTCCCTACCAGTTATCCCCAGGAATCTGGAAGCAAACATTTAAAGACCTTGGAAATAGATGCCCTACTAGCTTTTGTAGAGAATGAGGGTAGGCACACCCAATCCAACATCTCCCATCCTCACTCCCTCAGCTGCCTATACTGTGGTAGATAATAAGGTCTCACTTAAATTCTAGGGTATCACCCAACACCTGGGGCATTTGAGTGCTTCTAATAAGAGCATATATCCATTCACAGATCCCAAAATGAACACTACAGTAGTAGATGATCTAATACAAGAAGTGGAATAGAGGAATGAAGGAGTAGGGAGGGGGAGAAGGGTGAGAGTTTGGAATTACAGTCTATGACACATCTCTTGGGGGTGGAACATAATTATAACAGGGACCTTACCTAATTCTTTGTACTCTCAATAAATTCCAGACATTAAAAAAAAAATTCCAGATATCAATTATAAGAAAACACAATTAAATTCAAGAGTAATAAAAAACCAACTGAAAGAAACCATAAAAACTATGCAGGTATGAATGAAAAATTTACTAAAGAGATTGACATATTAAAATAAAAACCAAATGAAATATCTTAAAGTGAAAAATTTATTTTAAAAAATACAAAACACAGTGGAAAGTTATGACTATACTTAGCCATGCAGAAGAAGGGATCTGACCTTGAAGACAACTCTTTCAAAATAAATCCTTAAAAATAAATAACAGATAATTAAGAGGCACAAACAAAATCTGCAAGAAATATGACATTGTGTCAAATGGCCAAATATAAGATAATATTAATTCCTGAAAGTGAAGATGAAATACACACAAGGGCTATAAAACATATTTGAAAGAATGATTAAGGACAACTTTTCTGGTCTTGCTAGTGATTTAGACATCCAGCACCAATAAGTTCAATGAACACCTAAGAGAATCATAGCAAAAAGACAATCACCAAGATTCAAAGTCCTTTGACCCTCCAAAGTCAACATGAAGGAGACATTCCTGCAAGCCATGAGATAGAAACACCAATTAACTTCCAATGGAAAACGCATGAGGTGAACTGCAGGCTTATCAACTGAGACCTTACAAAACACAAGGGATTGGTATCCCATCTTTATTCTTCTGAAATGGAACAAAAGCCTAGAATTTTGTATTCTGTAAAACTAAGTTTCATATATAAAGGAGAAATAAAGACTTTTCCAAACAAGTAAACACTGAGGGAATTTGTCAAGACCAGATCTGCTGTGCAGGAAATACCCAGAACCACATTTTACATGGATGAACACAATAGACACCCACCAGAGAGATCATCCCAAAGCTAAAGCTCAGACATTATATGAAACAATAGCAAAAGAGGTAAAACAAAGCAATGTGGTACCACCCAAAAGGATGAACACAACCTCATTCTACATATCAATTCTATCAATCAATGCAAACAGTCTAAACGGAACACTCAAGAGACACAAGCTGGCTAAATGGATGAAAAGAATACAAAGCAAGTATTTACTGTGTCCATAAAATAAATACATCTAACCCACAAAGACTCATAAAGACTCAAGGTGAAAGGGGATGACAAAAATACTCCATGAAAATGGAAACCAAAAAAAGCAGGTGCAGCCATTCTCATACCAGGTAAAACTGACTTGTATGAAGAATAGTAAAGAAAGAAAATGATGGCAAATACATATTGGTAATGAAAGTAATTCAAGAATAAGACATAACGTTCCCAAATATTTATTCATCTAAGAGAAGAACGCCCAGATTCATAAAGCAAAGCCTACTAGATATAATCAAAGAGATAAATAGCAGCAACATAATCGCTGGGATTTTAGCATCCCATTGACAGAACAGGAGAGAATGTCCAAGCAGAAAAAAAATAACGAAACACTGACATTAAACAGGAATCTAGAACAAATGAGCCTAACACACATTCATGAAATATTTTACTCCCAAACTAGTGAAAATATGTTGTTCTCATTAGCACTTAGAACATTCTTAAAGATTAACCATATCTGAGGGCACAAAACATGTTTCAACAGTTCAAGAACATATAAATCATACCATATATCTCCTCAGACCACAGTGGAATAAAAGTAAAAATCAGGGAGGGGGTTTGGAGGGATCACTTCTGAGGTTTGTCTTATAGGGGTACAGGTGAATCTTTCTAAGAGTAGAATGTGAACGTTTTAAAGCAAAAACTGAGAAAATGACACGAAGGCTGTGTTGACCAGTTTGATGGAAGTATTTCAGATTGCATGTGAAAACCCCACACTGTATCCCAGAAGTGCATTAATGTACATAGTTACCATTCAATAAAAAAAAAGAAAGAAAAAAAAGTAAAAATCAACTACAAGAAAAATACTCCATTCTACACAGTGTCTTGGACTTTAAACAACCTGTTGCTGAACAATTACTAAAGTGAATAGCAAAATTATGATGGAATACAAGATTTCTTGAGCTGAAAAAAAGACAGAAAATAATAAAATCTATGACATTCAGCAAAAGCAATCCTTAGGGGAAAAATCATCGCCTTAAACACCTACATCAAAAAGAGAGAAATATTACAATTTAACTATCTAATGACACATCTCAAGGAATGAGAAAGGAAAGGCCAGACCAAACTTAAATCCAGTAGGAAAAAAACAAATAACAAAGGTCAGAAGAGAACTAAATGAAATAGCAAACAATAAAAAGAGAATAATACTAAAGACCAATGAAACAAATTGTTGTCTATTTATAAAGATAAACATAATTCATAGACATCTTGCTAGATTAAGCATGAATAGAAGAGACCAAGAAAAGTTCAAGATGTTCACCATGCCCTATAGATGAATGGCTAAACTATAAATTGGACTTTACATTAGAATTGAAAACAATATAACCTAAACATTTCTACTCTCATATTAATTTGAAATTATAAAAAACAATAAAAGAAAAGTTCAATCATAAATGGAAAAGGTTATAATACTATTGATACCACAGAAACACAAAATATCATCTGTGAACACACACAAATCTTTCTACATATAAACTCAAAAATGTAAAGAAAATGAACAAATTCCTGGAATTTGAAGATTCAGTCAGCAATAAACAGAACTCCTGAGACCTATAATGATCAATAGGATTGAAGGACTAATAGAAACTTTCCCAGCAACAACAACAACAAAAAAGCCTCAGACCAGATAAATTCATAACTAAATTTTTCCAGAACTGCAAAGAAGAGCTGGTACCCATACTGTAGAAAGTGTTCCATAACATTGAGAAGGAGGGAATCCCCCAACTCATTGTATGAATCCAGTATCATCTTGATGCCAAAGCCAGAAAAGGACACATCAAAGAAATAGAACTACAGACCAATATCCTATATGAATATAGATACAAAAATCCTCAATAAAATTCTAGCAAACCAAGTCCAGTAGCATATAAAAAAAAAATACCATGAACAAGTGGGTTTCATCCCGCAGATGCAAAAATATTTCAACATAGATAAATAAGTGTGATTCACCACATAAACAAAAGCAAAGGCAAAGTCTCTATGATCACCTCAATTTATGCACAAAAAGCATTTGACAAAATGCAGCACTCTTTTATGATAAAAACACTCAACATTAGGTATAAAAGGAATTTATTTCAAAATTATAAAAAACATACAAACCCACAGCCAATATCATATGGAACAGGAAAAAAAATGAAAGGATTTTCACTAAGAACTGGAATAAAATTGTCACCACTGTCATAAGAAGGAAATAAAGGTATTCAAATATGGAAAAGGGAGGTTAATAATTGATTTTTGCTGATGATATGATTTTATATCTAAAAAAACATCAAATATTTTGCCAAGAGATGTCTGTAATTGATAAATACAATGAGCAAAGTCTCAGGATCCAAAATCAATGTCTACAAATCAGTCAGTACCATATCTATACACCAATAACAGTCTAACTGAGAGTCAAATCAAAGACTTAATACATCCACTAAAGCTATAAATAAAATAAAACACCTAATAATATACTTATCCAAGGAGGAAAGCGGTCTACAAACAGAACTATAAAATACTGCAGAAAGAAATCACAGAGATGCAAATAGAACATCCTATCATGTTCATAGTTTAGTAGAATCAGCATTGTTATAATGTCCATATTACCCAAAGTTATTTATAATTCAATGCAATTCTCATCAAAATACAAATACTATATTTCACAGAACTAGAAAAAATAAATCTATGCTTCCATTAGAACTAAAAAAAAAGCCAGGATAGCCAAAACAATCTTAAGCAAAAAGAACAAATCCTGAGGCATCACATTACCAGAGTTTAAGCTATATTGTAAATTTATAATAGCTGAAACAGCATGGATGTTTGTAAAGAAATAGAGACATAGACCAACCAATGGAGCACAACAGAAAACCCATACATAAAGCTATCTACCTACAACCAACTGATCATTGACAAAGGACACAACAAAGTACACCAGGGAAAACAATCCCTAATTAATAAATGGTGCTGGGTAAATTGGATGACCACATGCAGAAGAATGAAACATGATCTATATCTCCCACCACTCATGAGAATTAATCCAAGATACATAAAAGACTTAAATGTAAGTCATGAAACCATAACAATTCTAGAAGAAAATACTGGAAAACCTCTTCTAGATACCATCCTAGGCAAAGAATTTATGAAGAAGTCCCCAAAGGCAATCATGGCAAGAACAAAAATAAACAAATGGAACTTGACTAAATTAAACAATTCTGCATAGTTAAGAAAATAATCAAAAGAGAAAATACACAACCTACATGTTTGAAACCTATACATCCAAAAAAAGGCTGATAACCAAGCTACAAAGAACTCAAGTAATTCAGCAGAGACAAAACAATCAATTCCATTAAAAAGTAAGAAAAAAATATGATCAGACATTTTTCAAAAGAATGTAGACAAAAGGCCAATAAACATATAAGAAAATTCTGCATGCCACTATTTATCAGGGGAATGGAAATTAAAGCCACAACAAGATTTTACCTTATCACAGTTGAAATGACTTTTTTTTTTTAATTTTTTAATTGAATGTTAACTATGTACATTAATGCACTTCTGGGGTACAGTATGGGGGGAGATACCATGATCATGAAATGACTTTTATTAAAAAGTCCAGAAAACAATAGATGTTAGCATGGATGCAGAGAGAAATGAATAGTTATGCACTGTTGATGGGAATGAAAATTAATACAACTATATCACAAACAGTAGGGATATTCCTCAAAGAATTACAAGTAGACCTGCTGTTTGATTGAGTGCCCCCCCAAAAGAAAACATTTTATAAAAAAATGACTCATAAATATGAACTTTATTGAGGTATGGTTCACAATTACAAAGATGTGGAATCAACCCAAGTTTCCATCAGTTCATGAGTGGATTTGCAATATGTGTTGTATGTGTTCTATGAAATACTACTCAGCCATGAAGAAGGATAACTTAATGCCTTTTGCAACAGTTTAGACAGAACTGGAAACCATTATCCTAAGTGAAGTATCTAAAAAATGAAAAAACAAACACCATGTGTTCTCAGTATAAAATTGAAACTAACTGATGAGCACACATGTTCTTAGAAGGAAGTAAAACTTAATATAAATCAAGCATAGAGGAAGGGAGTGGAGGGAAAGGGCAAACTTACCTAATATATGCAATGAACATTATCTGGAGGATGGGCACACTTAAAACCCTGACTCAAGCATAGCAAATTGATAAATGCAACAAAAAAATTTGTACCCCATAAATAAAAATAGGGAATTACAAAAAGGAAAAAAAATAAGAGCAATTTCTTTCAGAAAATGGACAATGAAATGGCTAATGTAAAGGAAATGCAAGTTAAAAACTTCAGAATACTACCAAAGCATTACCTGGCTAAATGGGTTTGGAAACCAATTTTTTTTTTTTTATTTTTTGCAGTTTTGGCCAGGGCCAGGCTTGAACCGGCCAACCCCAGTATATAGGGCTGGCGACCTACTCCTTGAACCACAGGCACTGCCCTTTTTTTATTTTACTGTTGGAAATTTATTGAGGGTAGAAGAAAACAGATTACATTGATTGAATTTTTTGGGTAAAGTCCCTCTTATAATTGTATGCTGCCCCCAACAGCTGTGTCACCCACTGAGACACCCAACCCCCTCTTGCCTTCCCTCTCTCTGCTCTTCCTTTCCCCTGCCCCCTCCCTCCTTATCTGTTTCTGCTTTCCCCTTCCCCCACCCCCACGATATACTATGTCATTAATTGTCCTCATATCAAAATTTAGTACATAGGATTCTTCTCCATTCTTGTGATGCTTTACTAATAATGTGTTCCACTTTCATGCAGATTAATACAAAGAATGTAAAGTCTCCATCTTTTTTAATGGCTGAATAGCATTCCATTGTATACATATACCACAGTTTGTTAATCCATTCCTGGGATGGTGGGCATTTAAGCTGTGGAAACAAATCTTCTTGTCAGTTGGTTAATTTTTTTCCTGATACAAGAATGTCAATGCATGGGCTGAATTTATAATAAGACTTTCTGTCCAAGTATGTAGTAAAGTAATTGAATAATTATGAGAGGTGCTCATCTTGGTATTGTGCACCAGTTGAAGATTACCATGGTGACTATACCTTACATTAAATTAAACTTCTCAGAAACTTTGTAAGAAGGGAGATTAAAGCTCTTTACAAGGAAGACTATTATTATTTCTTTTATTGTACCTTTAGATAGAAATTTAGACTTTTGGAATATGTTATCTCTAGTTATTCAAGCTTTCACATCTGTTTGTATAGAGAAATATATTTTTCTTAGGGGAAAACCACATATCTATCACATGTTTGCTTTAAAAGATGATTTCTTTGATTTAGAATAAATTACAATATCCTATTTTTATTATCTTTTCACAAGGATTTCCACCATTACTTTTAATATTTTTTTTAATCTTTAAAGGGAAAGTATCCATTCAAAATAAAATTTAAATGCTATTAGATGTATTTACCAATGAAAATATAATGGTCTTACTCTTGATAAGCTTAAAATAAAATAAAGGAGCAATGTTAATGTCAGTGAAAATCAGTCAATAAATACGTGTATGATAACAACAGAAACAACAAAATGATTAAGAAAGAGACCTCCAGAACAAATGAAACAAGTGTTAAATACTAAATTCTAAAAGTCTTTGCAAGCATGCAGTTATAGATTGTACAGGAAATGCAAATTTTGAAATAATTGACACAGTGAAAATATACTCTTTGCTCTGTACAAAAAAAGTACTCAAATTTTGAGGTCATAGAATTGCTCTTAAACCTCCACAACTGTTTTTCAAAATTTGAAAAGGTGCTGATTAAACATTTAAATGAAATAGCATTAATCTTCAAATATTCAGAAAATAGATAATCTGATTGCCAGAAATTTCTTTCATGTAAACCATAGCCTTTTCATACCAATATAGTCACTGGTGTAATGAGGTCTGAAAATATGGTAGGAAAATATTTATTCCTCTTATAATAAATTGATTGAATTTGAAGGTATGCCAAATTCTAGATATTCCCACAGTTTATTTCACCTCTGAGATGTGTTCCTTAACCTCCATTTTCTGTTTTTCTCATTTGTAAAAGAGAATAATTAAATCTTTCTTCAATGATTGCTCAGTGTTAACTACATTTTACATTATTCAGTTGGCCAAGATACTTTCTTATAATAGTAGCATGTTTCCATTTTTATATAATCCATGATTATTGGAGCCTGGGCTCATGCTAAGAATGTTCTGGTAGTCTTATGGTACCTCCACACTAACAGAAAATAGATTGTTTCTATTGTCCAAGTGATATTTCTAAATAATTTTGGTTACAATAAAAAAGGATTTTGTCCAGCTCATTTATTCATATGAACAAAAAATTATGCTGGAGAGTATTTTTCTTTTAGCTGTCTGACAATGTTAAGAATGGATTTCTAGGTGGAATTTGAGAAAATAATTTATCTTACAACAATAAATTTTCCTTTAGACAAAAATGCAATGGAAAACTAAATACATATTAAATGAATTAGAGACAGCCATCCCTAATTTGGATCACTTAAGGTTCCCAAATCACCTGAATTATTGAAACTATCTGTGTCTGCTACCAAGGAGCGCAGTTAATTGCTTAATAGTATACTTTAGCTCAATACACCAGGCTCTGAAAGACCTCAAATCAATCCAGCACTGGTCAAGGGTAAAATAACAGAAAACTGATGTTATAATTTGTATACTAAACACATATCTGATATCACTTTTCATGTTATGAGTCGAGACGTCGTAAGTCATCTTAAAATTTTTTGTTAGGGAATTTTAAATAAGACAGATGCATTTAGATATAAAAGGCTTCCAAGTAATTGATAAGTCTTCTTAAGATGAATCATATTATACAAGCACTCTCTCAACTCAATGAAACCATGTCCTATGACAGAGAAAGGGATGCTATATTGTTTGGTAAACACTTTGAATGTGAAAGGGAACTATGTCAACTTACTGTTATAACATAGATAAGTAATTCATGCAAACAATACTCATTTATATTTTTCACTGTCATTATATTTTCAAAATAATGTTTACATTGTTTATGCCACTTGATCAACATACAAGCACTAGGAAGACAATAATATACTTTTTTTCTACTTTGGAAATATTGCAAGTCAACTCACAGAAGGATGGTGGCTTGTCTCAAGTGTATATGGCAGAGCTTAGACAAAACTTTTGATGACAGGCTCCAAATCCTTTTCATTGAGTCCACAGGATGTATATTAACTGAAGATAACATTTACTGAGAGCTTACATTGTGTCAGACACTGTGCTGAGAATTTTATGTGTATTCTCTCATCTTCAATTAATAAAGAAATTTCAGACACCAACCCAAAGTTGGGGGTCTCCTGGGTACCCACACTTCTGACTGACTGGCTATAAATTCAGGAGTCCCCATGACCCTTTCAGGTCCAAGAATTTGGATTGTGCCCTTAAACTTCTGGAGTGATATGTTAACTCTAGGTAGTTAGTGTCAGGATTATATTACAGTGCACCAGTTGGGTTTTTACCACATAAATGGTCGAATAATAATCTATTTTATGCCTACGCTAAAATTGTCCATTGATACATGGAGGGAACATTTGGGCTGTTTGCACCTTTTGGCCCTTGTGAATAGTGCCTTTATGAGCATGTATTTGTCTGAATGTCTGTTTTCAATTCTTTTGGGTATACAACTAGAAGTGAGACTTTTGGGTTTCGTAATCATACCATCTAACTTTTTTAGAAGAGATGCTAAACACAATAAACCACAGTAGTTAAATTATTTTACATTTGCATGAACAATGAACACAGGTTTCAATTTTTCCACATCATAACCAATACTTGCAATTTTCCATTTTTAAAAATATTAAGCGAGGCATGGTGGTAAGCACCTTTAGCTACTTGGGAGGCTGAGACAGGAGGATTACTTAAACCAAAGAGTTTGAGTTTAGCTTAGGCAACATAGCAAGACCCTATCATAAAAAATTCATAGCTTCTATGGTCTAAATAGTTATATCTTCCCTCAAATTCATATGTTGAAAACCCAATCCCAAAGTGATGATATTCTGACATGGGGACTTTGGGAGGTGATTACATCTATGACAGTGGGTCCTTCATGAATAGGACCAGTGCCCTTATGAAAAAGAACCCAGAGAACTATCTTGAATCTTCCGTTATGGGAGGACACAGAAAGAAGTTGCCATTTATGAGAAAGTAGTACTTCTCCAGACACGAAGTCCGTTAGCAACTTAATCGTGGATTTTTTGGCCTCCCAAACTGTGAGAAATAAATTTCCATTTTCTATAAGCCACTTGTGTTATAGTATTCTGTTACAGCAACCTAAATAAACTAAAACAATCACCATCCTTGAAGTACTACTTTATTGTGGTTTTGATTTGTATTTACCTAAAGACTTATGATGTTGATAATATTTTCATGTGCTTATAGGCCATTTGTATATCTTCTTTTGAAAAATTTCTATTGGAATCTTTTGATTGTTTTTCCTAAAAAAATAAACAGAGAAGGGCAGTGCCTGTTGCTCAGTGCGTAGTGCACCAGACCCATATACCAAGGGTGGCAGGTTCAAACCCAGCCCTGGCCAAACTGCAACAAAAAAATAACTGGGAATTGTGGCAGGTGCCTGTAGTCCCAGCTACTTGAGAGGCTAAGGCAAGAGAATTGCCTAAGCCCAGGAGTTGGAGGTTGCTGTGAACTGTGTGATGCCACGATACTCTACTGAGGGCAATAAAGTGAGATTCTGTCTCTACAAAATAAATAAATAAATAAATAGAGAATTTGAGGCTTAGTGCAATGAAATAACTTTAATCACAGCCATACAATTACAGAGTAGTGGAGTCAAAATATGTGGTATGATCCTCTGATTCTAATGCTTACTTTCTTATCTATTTCTTATTCTGCAATTTCTTCCATAATCACAGGAAGAATTTTGGTTAGATAAAATTGTGTCCATCTTCTCTTTTCATCACACTAGCTTAGAAAACAGACAGACATTTATCTATTAAATATCAATTCATTCTTATTATTGCTTTTTTCAGCTTTCTCTTCTAAATTTTCTCCCCTAAGTTTTCAAATTATAATTCTACACTTTTAATCATTTGCAGTGGGCTCAACTAAATTCTATGAGTTATTATTATTTCTTTTTTACATTAACTAATCACACAGCAATGATTATTATTAATGAGAAGACATAATACAAAAGAAAAGAACAAAAGTTATTCCAAATACCACCAACAAAAGATAATAATGGTGATGGTTAAATTGTGTGGATACATAGGAGAAAAAAATAAATATTATACTAGGTTCTTTCATATATTTAATGACCACAACATGCCTTGGAGATAGGTACTATTATTATATACAATTACTTATAAGGAAATTAAAGCTCATATAGATTAAATTATTTACTCCCATTCATATAGTAAGAAGCAAATCAAAGATAGAAGATAAAATCAAGACTATGTGTTTGCCTCTCAAGGTGTGTCCAACTGGTATCATACCATATAATACTGCTTCATAGCCTATTTTTGGTCTTCAGTTATATCACAATTGATATTTAAAAATTGCTATTGAATAATTGATATTCAATAATAGTTTCTCAGTAATTTTCTCTATTTTGTAATATATTTTCTCTCTTCAGTAATCTCTATTCAATAATCTTTAGTGTGATTTCTAATGGTAGGTTAATAGTTTAGATTAAGAATATAATATGTCTTATTTATATAACCTCCATATTTGATTGCAATTGTTTCTAATAATTTTTTGCGATAAAATTGCAGTATAAAATCTTTGTGCTGCTGCATAAAAATCCAACATTCTACATCTCATTTTCTTTGTGCTATTGTGTTCATGCTATGTCCAGATATGATTTCATTTGGTACCTTTTCTTGTCTTTGCTTTAGAGGACCGCTACCACTTTCAGGCTTTATTTATTTGGTTGTCCTTACCCTTAGGATTCTTAGCGTAGCAAACTTTTAATGATGCTGATCCAAAGTAGGATAGCACCCAGTCTTTCTTGACCTTCATGTTTGTTTTACCCTCACTGCTAAAAGTCATTCATTCAGTTGATTCAGATTCTTGATTGCATAAACACAAACAGAGACTGGGTAAATTAATGAAAAAGGAAATGTGTTAAAAGGTTATCAGGCAGCATAAAAATGGATATAAAGCTGGAAGAAAGAAGTTGAAAAAATGAACAGAAACTAAGGGAACTGAAGCAGCCAAAACAGTTTCAGAAGAATAGTCTTGCTAAGCCACCGCACTACTACCACTACCAAAAATATTGCTTTCACAAAACTTGCTGCCAGCATCTCTTCCTTAATGGTTTCTAAACTCTTCTTACTTCTTTATAATACAATCTTCATCTTTGGTCTTAGGTGTGGGTATCTAAATGAAACTAGGTCATGTTCCTAGATGATCCTGGGCTACCATAGATTAAAGAAAAAAGGAAGCTTCCACTTTAGTTTATGTAGCAGGAGACAAGCATCCAATCAACAGAATGCATAAGGAGGAATTTCTCCCAAATAGGCAGAGTACTTGAATGCTAGGAAGTCATCCAAGTAGCAAATAACCATTATAGTGGCCTTTAAGGAATTTTGCTATCTCAGGTAGGCCAGTTAAGAAATAGTTGCTCAGTCTCTTTAGTTAGTCTTATTGTCATTGTTCTATATCTTATAAAAATCTTCCAAGTTTGTGGCACAGGAATTGCACTGTTCTCTAAGTTCATGACTTGATGCAGTCCCCTCCAACTTTTCTGTTGTCAGTTTCCCATTCAGACTTTTTTCTATTCACTTGACATTGATCTAATATTGTATTAAAGCCCTATCCCCTTTTGCTAGAGGAAACGACATCCTGACCAACCACACATAAAAGGTCTTCATAGATATTGCCACATAAACAAATATACACATTCACAGTGTTTTCAGCAATTGTATACTATTATATTCACCTACTCATGGATATATTACTGAAAGGCAGAAATAAAGAAGGCAAAAAAGATTTTTTGAGATTTATACAAAGTCCCAGGCAATGAATCAAACTCTCACTCTTTTTGGACGATATGATCTTATACCTGGAAAAAACCACAGACTCAACTACAACACTCCTAGAAGTGATCAATGAATAGAGCAGCCTCTAAGGATACAAAATCAATAGTTACAAATCAGTAGCTTTTACATATGCCAACAAAAGTGAAGATGAAAAAATAGTCAAGGACTCTATTCCTTTTGCAGTAGTGCCAAAGAAGAGAAATGTTTAGGAATTTACCTAACAAAGGTCAGGAAATATATTTTTAAAGACAACTATGAAAGTTGGAGAAAAGAAATAGCTGAAAATATTCACAAGTGGGAAAACATACTATGCTTATGGATGGGAAGAATCAACATTGTTAAAATATCTATACTACCCAAAGCCTACAGAGTCAATCCAATTCTTGTTAAAGCACTATTGTCATACTTTAAAGATCCGGGGAAAATAGTACTTCATTTTATATGCAATGAGAAAAAAACATGAATAGTGAAGACATTGCTCAGAAATAAAAACAAATCAGGAGAAATAATACTTCTGGACTTTAGGTTATATTATAAATCTATAGTGATCAAAACAGCATAGTACTGGCAAAAAAATAGAGAGGTAGATGTATGGAACAGAATAGAGAACCAAGAGATGAACTCAGCCACTTATCGTCATTTGATCATTGATTAGCCTATGAAAAGCATTTATTAGAGAAAAGATTCCCTATTTAACAAATGGCACTGGGTGAACATGCTGGTGACATGTAGATTGAAACTAGACCCTCATCTTTCACCATTAACAAAAATTTATTCTCAGTGGATAAAAGATTTAAACTTCAGACACGAACCCATAAAGATACTAGAAGAGAGGGCAGGGAAAACACATGAAGAAATTGGTCTGGGAGAGTATTTTATGAGGAGAACCTCTCTGGCAATTGAAGTAACAGCAAAAATATATTACTGTTGTCTGATCAAACTAAAAAGCTTCTATGCAGCCAAGAACATAGTAAGCAAAGCACCCAGACAACCCTCAGAATGGGAGATGATATTATCAGGTTATGTTTCTGACAAAGGTTTGATAACTACAATCCACAGAGCCCTCAAACTAATAGGAAAATTATAATCTCATTTCATCTGGGGCAAGAGACTTGAACAGAAGTTTCTCTGAAGAAGACAGGCACATGGCCTACAAACAAATGAAAAAATGCTCATTATCTTTAATCATCACAGGAATGCAAATCAAAACCACTTTAAGATATCATCTAACTCCAGTAAGATTAGCCAACATCACAAAATTCCAAAACTACAGATGTTGACATGGATGTGGAGAGAAGGGAACGCTTCTGAACTGCTGATGGGAATGTAAGCTAATACATCCTTTTTAGAAATAAGTTTGGAGAACACTTAGAGAACTAAAAGCACACCTGCCATTCAATCCTACAATTCCTCTACTGGGTATGCATGCAGATGATGAAAGTTATTTTACAACACAGATACTTGCACCAGAATGTGTATTGCAGCCCAATTCATAATTGCAAAGTCATGCAAGCAGCCCAAATGCCCATTGAACCATGAATGGATTAAAAATTGTGGTATGTAGGGTGGTGCCTGTGACTCAAGGACTAGGGTGCTGGCCCCATATACTGGAGGTGGTGGGTTGAAACCTGACCCTGGCCAAAAACTGAAAAGAAAAAAAAAATCGTGGTATATGTACACCATGGAATATTATGCAGCCATGAAAAGATGGAGACTTTACAACTTTTATGTTTACCTAGATGGAGATGGAGCATACTCTTCTTCTTTTTTTTTTGTATTGAATGAAGTAAATTTTCTTTCTTTTTTTTTTATTAAATGATAGCTGTGTACATTAAGGCAATCATGAGGTACAGTGTGGTGTTTTCATATACAATTTGAAATATTTTCATCAAACTGGTTAACATAGCCTTTATGTCATTTTCTTAGTTATTATGATAGGATGATTATATTCTACTCTTAGAAAGATTCGCTTGTACCCTTGTAGAAAGGTCCCCCCTCCCCTCCCCCTTCCCCTTCCCTCCCCATATTCTTAGGCTATAATTAGGTTATCGCTTTCATATGAACTATAAATTAGTTTCATAATAGGGCTGTGTACATTGGACACTTTCTTCCATTCTTGTGATAGTTTTCTAAGAAGAACATTTTCCAGCTCCATCCATGTAAACATGAAGGACGTAAACTCTCCATCTTTCTTTGTGGCTGCATAGTATTCCATGGTGTACATATAGCACAGTTTATTGATCCATTTGTGGATCGATGGGCTCTTGGGCTTCTTCCATGACCTAGAAATTATGAATTGGGCTACAATAAACATTCTGATACAAATATCCTTGTTGTAATGTGGTTTTTGGTCTTCTGGATATATACCTAAGAAAGAAATTGCAGGATCAATTTTTAGTACTCTAAGTGTTCTCCAGACATCTTTCCAAAAGGAACATATTAGTTTGCATTCCCACCAGCAGTGTAGAAGTGTTTCCTTTTCTCCACATCCACACTAGCATCTCTGGTTTGGGGATTTTGTAATATAGGCTAATCTTACTGGCGCTAGGTGAAATCTCAAAGTAGTTTTAATTTGCATTTCTCTGATGATTAAGGGTAGTGAGCATTTGTTCATATATCTGTAGGCCATGTGCCTATCTTTTTTAGAAAAAATTCTCTTCAAGTCCCTTGCCCACCCTGAGACAGGATCACTCATTCTCTTCTTGCTAATATGTTTGAGTTCTCTATGGATTCTGGTTATTAAACCTTTGTCAGAGACATAACCTGCAAATATCTTCTCCCATTCTGAGGACTGTCTGCGTGCTTTACTTATTGTGTTCTTGGCTGGGAAGAAGCTCTTTAGTTTGATCAGGTCCGAATAGTGAATTTTTGATGTTGATTCAATTGCCTGGGGTATCCTCCTCATAAGATGTTCACCCAGGCCGATTTCTTCAAGTGTTTTCCTTACACATTCTTCTAGTATTTTTATGGTTTCATGTCTTAAGTTTAAATCTTTAATCCAGTGAGAGTCTATCTTAGTTAATGGTGAAAGTTATGGGTCTAGTTTCAGTCTTCTACAGGTCGCCAGCCAATTCGCCCAGTACCACTTGTTAAATAGGGAATCTTATCCCCATCCAATGCTTTTAATTGGCTTGTCAAGGATCAGGTAAAGTTAAGTAGGTGGATTCATCTGTTGGCTCTCTATTCTGTTCCAGTCATCTACCTCTCTATTTTTGTGCCAGTACAATGCTGTTTTAATCACTATCATTTATAGTATAATCTGAGGTGTGGTAGCGTGATTTCTCCTGCTTTGTTTTTATTTCTGAGTAATGTCTTGGCCAGTTGAGGTTGTTGTCTGAATCCATATAAAATGAAGTATTATTTTTTCAAGATCTTTAAAATATGACAGTAGACATTTAATAGGAATTACATTAAAATTTATATTGCTTTGGGTAGCATGGACATTTTAACAATGTCAATTCTTCCCAGCCATGAGCATAGTATATTTTTCCATTTGTTAACACTTTCAGCTATCACTTTTCTTAGAGTTTCATAGTTCTCTTTATAGACATCTTTGACATCCTTTGTTAGGTAAATTCCCAAATATTTCATCTTCTTTGGCACTACTGTGAATGGAATAGAGTCCTTGACTATGTTTTCAGCTTGGCTGCGGTTGGTATATATAAAGGCTACAGGTTTATGAGTGTTGATTTGTAACCTGAGACACTGCTGTATTCCTTGATCACGTCTAGGAATTTTATAGTCGAATCCCTGGTGTTTTCCAGATATAAAATCATATCATCTGCAAAAAGTGAAAGTTTAATCTCTTTTGACCTTATATGGATGCCCTTAATCACCTTTTCTTCCCTAATTGTGATGGCAAAAACTTCCATTACAATGTCAAAGAGCAATAGTGACAATGGGCAACCTTGCCTGTTTCCTAATCTGAGTGGAAATGATTTCATTTTAACTCCATTCAATACAATATTGGCAGTGAGCTTGCTCTAGATGGCCTCTATTAGTTTAAGAAATGTTCCTTCTATACCAATTTTCTTATTTATTTATTTTTTTTATTAAATCATAGCTGTGTACATTTATGCTATCATGGGGTATTTTCATATACAATATCATGTGGTGTTTTCATATACAATTTGAAACATTTCCATCAAGGTGGTTAACTTAGCCTTCATGTCATTTTCTTAGTTATTGTGTTAAGACATTTATATTCTGCTTTTAGAAAGATTCACTTGTACCCTTGTGAGATAAAGCATAGAGGTGATCCCTTCAATCACCCCTCCTTTACCCATCCACCTCCCTCCCCACCCTTTGCCTCTCCCCATATGCTTAGGGTATAATTAAGTTACACTTTTCATATGAAAGCTATAAATTAGTTTCATAATAGGGCTGAGTAAATTGGATACTTTTTCCTCCATTCTCGAGATACTTTGCTAAGAAGAACATTTTCCAGGTCAATCCATGTAAACATGAAGGAAGTAAAGTCTCCGTCTTTTTTTATGGCTGCATAATATTCTGTGGTATACATATACCACAATTTATTTATCCTTTCGTGGAATGATGAGAACTTGGGCTAGCAATTATAAATTGGGGTGCAATAAATATTCTGATACAAATATCTTTATTGTAATGTGATTTTCGGTGTTCTGGATATATGCCTCTCAAAGGAATTGCCAGATCAAATGGCAAGTCTATTTTTAGTTTCCTAAGTGTTCTCCAGACGTCTTTCCAAAGGAATGTATTAGTTTGCACTCTCACCAGCAGTGTAGAAGTGTTCCCTTTTCTCCACATCCACGCCAGCAGATCTGGTTTTGGGATTTTGTAATATGGGCTAATCTTACTGGAGTTAGGTGATATCACAAAGTAGTTGTGATTTGCATTTCTCTAATGATTAAGAATGGAGAGCATTTTTTCATATATCTGTAGGCCATGCACCTATCTTCTTCAGAAAAATTTCTTTTCAAGTCCCTTGCCCAGCCTGAGATGGGATCACTTGTTCTCTTCTTGCTAATACATTTGAGTTCTCTGTGGATTCTGGTTATTAAACCTTTGTCAGAGTCATAACCTGCAAATATCTTCTCCCATTCTGAAAGCTTTCTGCTTGCTTTACTTACTGTGTTCTTTGATGTACAGAAGCTTTCTAGTTTTATCAGCTCCCAATAGTGTGTTTTTGATGTTGATTCAATTGCCCAGGGGGTCACCTTATAAAATTTTCACTCAGGCTGATTTCTTCAAGTGTTTTCACTACAATTTCTTCTAGTATTTTTATGGTTTCATGTCTTAAGTTTAAATCTTTAATCCAGTGAGAGTCTATCTTAGTTAATGGTGAAAGGTGTGGGTCTAGTTTAAGTCTTCTACAGGTCGCCAGCCTGTTCTTCCAGCACCATTTGTTAAATAGGGAATCTTTTCTCCACTCAATGTTTTTAATTGACTTGTTAAAGGTCAGGTAACAGGAAGTAGGTGGATACATCTGTTGGCTCTCTACTCTGTTCCATACATCTATCTCTCTGTTTTTGTGCCAAATCCATGCTGTTTTGATCACTGTCAATTTATAGTATAATCTGAGTTCTGTTTCTAAAGGGTCTGTTGTTATTTCATTCCTGTGTGATTACTCTTCCTTTGTCTTTATTTCTGAGTAATGCCTTGGCTATTTGAAGTTTCTTTCTGATTCCATATAAAGTGAAGTATTATTTTTTCAAGATCTTTAAAGTATGACAGTGGAGCTTTAATAGGGATTGTATTAAAATTATATATTGCTTTGGATAGTATGGACATTTTAACAGTGTTGATTCTTCCCAGCCATGAGCATGGTATGTTTTTCCATTTGTTAACACTTTAAGCTATTTCTTTTCTTAGAATTTCATAGCTCACTTTATAGACATCTTTCACATCCTCTGTTAGGTAAACTCTCAAATACTTCATCTTATTTGGCACTACTGTGAACTGAATAGAGTCCTTGGCTATTTTTTCAGTTTCACTGCTGTTGGTTTGTATAGAGGCTACAGATTTATGAGTGTTGATTTTGTAGCCAGAGACACTGCTGTATTCCTTGATCACTTCTAGGAGTTTTGTAGTCGATTCCCTAGTGTTTTCCAGATATACAATCATGTCATCTGCAAAAAGTGAAAGTTTAATCTCTTCTGACCCTATATGGATACCCTTAACCTCCTTTTCTTCCCTAATTGTGATGGCTAAAATTTCCATTACAGTGTTAAAGAGCAATGGAGACAATGTACAACCTTCCCTGGTTCCTGATCTGAGTGGTAATGATTTCAATTTAACTCCATTCAATACAATATTGGCTGTGGGTTTGCTGTAGATGTTCTGTATCAGTCTAAGAAATATCCCTTCTGTACAAATTTTCTTAAGTGTTCTGATCATAAAAGGATGCTGGATGTTATCAAAAGCTTTTTCTGCATCAATTGAGAGAATCATATGGTCTTTGTTTTTTAATTTGTTTATGTGATGAATTATATTTATAGATTTACGTATGTTGAACCATCCTTCAGATCGTGGGAGAAAACCCACTTGGTCATGGTTCATAATTTGCTTCATGTGTTGCTGGATACTGTTAATTAGGATCTTATTGAGTATTTTCACATCAATATTCATTATTGATATTGGTCTATAATTTTCTTTTCTTGTTGGGTCTTTTTTTGGTTTAGGGATCAAGGGGATGTTTGCTTTATAGAATGTGTTGGGTAGTATTCGATCTTTTCCTATATTTTGGAAAAGATTGGGTAATATGGGTACTAGTCCCTCTTTATAAGTTTGGTAGAATTCTGATGTGAGCCATCTGGTACTGGGCTTTTCTTTTTAGAGAGATTTTGTATAGTTGATGCTATTTCAGAACTTGATATAGGCCTGTTCAACATTTCCACTTTGTTCTGGCTACGTCTTGGGAGGTGATGTGCTTCCAAGTATTGATCAATTTACTTCAGATTGTCATATTTCTGGGAATAAAGTTTCTTGTAATATTCATTAAGAATTTCTTGAATTTCTAAAGGGTCTGTTGTTATTTCATCTTTATCATTTTCTTTTTCATTATCTTTTTCATCTTTACTATTTCTGATTGATGAGATTACAAATTTTTCTCTTTTTTCTTGGTTAGGTTGGCCAAAGGTTTATCTATTTTATTGATATTTTCCCAAACCCAACTTTTGATTTATTAAACTGTTGTACAATTGATTTATATTCAATTTCATTTAATTCTGCTCTACTTTTGGTTATTTCTTTTCTTCTACTAGATTTGGGATTAGAATGTTCTTCTTTCTTCAGTTGCTTGAGATGTCCCATTAAATTGTTAACTTCCTCTCTTTCTGTTCTCTTGAGGAAGGCTTGCAATGCTATAAATTTCCCTCTTAATACTGCCTTTGAAGTATCTCAGAGGTTCTGATAACTCATGTCTTCATTATTATTTTTTACTAAAAATTTGATAATTTCCTTCTTGATCTCATCTCTGGCCCAGCTATCATACAGAAGAAGGTTATTTAGCTTCCATGTTTTTGTATGAGACTGCAAATTCCTATTGTTACTGAGTTCAGCTTTTATTCCATGATGGTCTGAGAAGATGCATGGAATAATTTCTATTCTTTTAAACTTACTGAGGTTAGACTTATGACTTAAGATGTGATTAATTTTGTAGTATGTTCCATGGACTGATGAGAAAAATGTGTATTCAGTTTTGTTAAGATGAAATGTTCTGTAGAAGTCTGTTACATCCAAAAGTTGAATAGTTAAATTTAAATCTAAAATTCATTTGCTAATGTTCTTATTGGAGGATCTATCCGACACTGCCAAAGGAGTGTTAAAATCTCCGACTATCATGGAGCCCGGAGAGATCATTTTGCTCATGCCTGTTAGAGTATCTCTTATAAATTGAGGTGCATTCTGGTTGGGTGCATAGATATTGATAATTGAGATCTGGTCATACTGAGCTTTACCCTTAACAAATATAGAATGGCCTTCCCTATCTTTGCTTACTTTTGTTGATTTAAAACCTATTTTATCTGCAAATAAGATTGCAACAAGTGCTTTTTTCTGCTTTCCATTTGCCTGGAATACAGATGACCATCCCTTCACCCTGAATCTGTATTTGTCTTTTAAGGTAAGATGAGATTATTGTATGCAACAGATGTCTGGTCTGAGTTTCTGTATCCACTCAGCCAATCTGTGCCTCTTTAGGGGACAATTTAAAACATTCACATTGATAGAAATTATTTATTAGCCTGGTAAAATTTTGACCATGGAGGTGCTCAAAAGTCCAGTATATATTTTTAATCCTTTCACCACTGTGGAATTTGGGATTTGATCACAAGTTTCTGAGTGGGTTTACTTTTGTAGTGGAGGATTCCACTGGTCATTATGGAGGATAGGTTTGATAATTTCCTGGAGAGTTGGTTCAGTTATGGCAAATTTCCTCAACATGTGAATGTTGTTAAAGTATTTAATTTCTCTATCATAGATGAAACTCAGTTTAGTTGGATATAGGATCCTGGGTTGAAAGTTATTATGTTTTAGGAGATTAAAAGTTGATGACCACCTTCTTCTAGCCTGAAAGGTTTCAGCAGGGAGATCTGCAGTTATCCTGATACACTTTCCCTTGTAGGTTATGGTTTTCTTATGTCTAACTGCTTTCAGAATTTTGTCTTTCATATTAACTTTAGTGAAGTTAATTATGATATGCCTGAGAGATTTCTTGCTCTGGTTGAGTCGTGCTGGGGTTCTGAAACTACCTGCTACCTGAATTTCAGAATTTCTTGGCATGTCTGGAATGTTCTCTTTCATAATTTCATGAAAAAGAGCCTCTGTATTTTGTACAGCAACTTCGTTCCCTTCATGGATTCTTATAAAGAGAACATAAGTTTTCTTCAAATTACCCTAGAGTTCTCTGAGGGAAAGATCCGTTTTTGCTCTCCATTCCTTTTTATCTTTGAGCTCTTAGGCTCGTTTGAAATCTTTGTATTCAATGTCAGAGATCCTTTCTTCTGCCTGTTCCATTCTGTTACCAAAGGATTCTACCACATTTTTCAGACCTCTGAGGTCTGTAATTCTTGCCTCAATGTTTTGAAATCTTTGATCATTTTATCTTTGAAATTGTTGACTTCTTGAGACATCTTTTGAATAATTTCTTGTGATATCTTTTGAAAAATTTCTTGAAATTCTAATTACATCCTTTCTTCAATTCTGTTAATTTTATTTGCAATCCAAATTCTGAACTCAGCCATCTGTTTGTGGATGGGGTCTTCAATTGTATCTGTGCCATTTTTCCTTGGGGGAGTTGATCTACTCTTCTGATTCAAATTGCCGGAATTTTTCCACTAAGTCCACCCATGCTAAATTTGCACTGTTTGGAGACTTTTTCAGAACGTTCAGTCTGTGGCTGCCACTGGAGAAGGTGCAGGCTTCTTCTGGTTGCCCAGAGAGACAAGACGTGTCTGTCGTCTTCTCCCAGTTCTCGGGTGCAACCAGTTGGCAAGGGAATGGCAGTGGCTGCCCAGGAATGTTTACAGCTGTATCAGAGCTTTTTCCGTCTGCTGGGGTGACTGGGGGGCAGGAGATTGGCAGCAGCCATATCAATCCTTGTTTGACTCCACCAGGGCAACTGGGGGGCAGGGGAACAGCAGCAGCTGTTCTAGGAATGCACGCAGCCAGATCAGTCCTAGTTCAGCCCCACCAGGGTGACCAAGAGGCAGGGGAACAGCAGCAGCTGGATTGGTCCTATTTTACCCCCACTGGGACAACTGGGGTGCAGGGGAACAGCAGCAGCCAGATTAGTCCTGCTTTGGCACACTTAGGCAACCGGGGGGAGGGAATGGCAGCATCAGCATGGGGAACATGGCCAGATCAGTTCTAGTTTGGCCCTGCTAGGGTGACCCCAGGGCAGGGGAACAGCAGCAGTCATATTAGTCCTGGTTCAACTGGCCAGGGTGACTAGGGGACAGGGAAAAGACAGTGGCCTTGTGGGGAATGTGTGGCTGCAGGGCCGGGAGAGTGTACTTGGTCTTGCAGGTGGGGGACGCTACTCTTGGGCCTTCTCTCACTGTTTCTGCAGGCAAAGGGGGAAGGGTTAAATGGCAGTGGAAACTTTAGTTTGATTTTTCTGCCTGGCGAGAGGGTGTTCAGAGTCTCAGCAGGGTCCCTCTAGAGGAGTAGACCCCACTGCCTGTAGGTCTCACATGTGGGGTGAGATAATAGGTCTTCAGTTCATCTCTCACCTGTAGAAAGCTAACAAAAGCAGATAAAGAGAAAACAAGAGAAAAACACAGCTCTCTTGGAGGAGGGGATGGATGTTTTTCCTTTGAGATGTTCCATATACCTGTAACTTGTGCTCCAGGAGTCGCAGCTTGCCTCAGCATAGTTGTCCTGCAGGTATGACTCCTCTCTCTGCTGGGCTCCTATTCTTCAACATTGTTGGGTGTTTTCTGGACTTTATCCTTCCCTCTAAACAGGAGCTTCTGTCAGAGGCTGGTACCTGTCGGCCATCTTGCCTCTCCTCTGGAACATACTCTTCTTAATACAGTATCTCAAGAATGGAATAAAAAGTATCCAATGTACTCAATACTATTATGAAACCAATATACAATCACCGACACTTTCATACAAATTAAAAACCACAACTATAGTCCAAAATGAAGGAGGAAAGAAGTGGAAGGAGATGGGAGGAGGGACGCCAAGAGCAGGGAGGGCTTTTGGTGGGAGCTCACATAATGTGCACAATGCAAAGGTACATGTCAAAACTGTTATGAGTAGAGTATAAACATCTTAACACAACAAATAATTAACTGATTTGCTGTGAGCCTTCTAAATTGTACATAAAATCAGCAAATTGTACCCCATAAATGCATTAATATTATGATTAATAAAAATAACTACCTAAATAAATAGAGTAAATATTAAAAAAGAAAATCCAAATCCCATGCAATTCTTTTCTTATTTATTTTTGCATCAATGTTCATTAATGATATCGGTGTATAGTTTTTTTTCTTTCTTGTGTCCTTTCCTGGTTTGGGTATCAGAGTGATATTTGCTTCAGAGAATGCGTTGGGAAGTGTTACTTCTTTTTCTGTTTTGGAAAAGGTTATGTAATATAGGTACTAGTTCCTCTTCAAAAGTTTGGTAGCATTCATATGTGAAGCCATCTCATCACTTTTCTTTTGGGGAGGTTTTGTATACTTGATGCTATTTCAGTCCTTGATATAGATCTATTCAAAATTTCAAATTCTTTCTGGCTGAGTCTAGGAAGGTGGCATGCTTCTACGTGTTGGTCCATGTCTTCCAGATTTTCATATTTCTGAGAATAGGGATTTTTCATAGTAATAATTAAGAATTTTTTGAATTTCAAAGGTCTCAAATGTGATTTTTCCTTTGTCATTTCTGATTGATGATATTAGGGATTTTTCTTTTCTGTTTTTGGTTAGCTTAGCAAAAGGTTTATCAATTTTGTTAATCTATTCTAAAAACCAAATTTTTGATTCATTTATCTTTTAATGATTTCCTTTGTTTTCAATTTGATTTATTATGCTCTAATTTTGATTATTTCCTTTCTTCTGCTGGGTTTTGTGTTGGACTGTTCTTCCTTTTCCAGTTGCTTGAGATGTCCCATTAAGTTGTTGACTTTCTATCTTTCTGTTTTCTTTTTTTTTTTTGTAAGCATCATCACTACCTATATTTATTTTTTTTATTTTTTTATTTTTTGTAATTTTTTTAATTAAATGATATCTGCATACATCAATACAAACATGGGGTACAGTGTACTGTTTTCACACACATTCTGAAATACTTTCATCAAGCTGGTTCACATAAATTTCATGTCATTTGCATAGTCATTGGGTCAAAACATTTACATTCTAGTTCTAGAAAAGTTCACTTGTACCCTTGTTAGACAGAAATATAGGT